>JAOEGS010007575.1:13563-34469 GCA_025447755.1 Corythornis vintsioides | reverse complement strand
TTGTTCTCGTGCGGGTGAGATAGATGTTGTCCGTCCTGATTATCTTATTGCTGTGGGGCGCGGGGCGGGGGGGGGCGGAGAGGGTGGGGGGGGGGGGGGGGGGGGGGGGGGGGGGGGGCAAGAGATATGGTTAATATTCAAACATCATTTTTTCGAAGCTCAAGACGGGGCTATTCTTTTGAGTGAAAAATGAATTAGAGGAGGCAGGAGATCAGTATGGATGAGCAAGAAGCTGCTGGAAAAACCTCGTGGAAAAAGAAGTTTACAGTACGTGGAAAAAAGAACTGGACCTTGGAGTCCTGGGTGGGCAGAAAGATTTCCATGGGACACCAATGTGCAGTTGTGGCCAAGGCCAATGGTCTCCTGGGATACATAAAGAAGAGTGTGTCCAGCAGGTCAAGGGAGGTTCTTCTCCCTCTCTACTCTGCCCTAGTGAGACCACATCTGGAGTATTCTGTCCAGTTCTGGTCTCCTCATTTCAAAAGAGACAGGGAAATACTAGAATTAGTCCAATGGAGCTTGTGAGGATGATTAAGGGCACATCTATCTTATGAGGAAAGTCCTGGAGTTGTTTATCACGGCAAAGAGAAGACTGAGAGGGGATCTTATTAATGTTTACAGATATCTGAAGAGCAGGTGTCAAGTAGAATGGGCCAGTCTCTTCAGTGGTGCACCATGATAGGACAGGAGGTAATGGTCACAAGCTGAAACACAGGAAGTTCCACCTCAACATGAGGAAAAAACTGACTTCCCGTGAGGGTGACAGAGCCCAGAACAGGCTGCTCAGGAAGTTTCTCTGGAGACTTTCCAAACCTGCTTAATTCTGTTCCTGTGTGGGCTGCCCTGGGTGGCCCTGCAGGGGTCTGCTCTGGCAGGGGGCTGGACTCAATGATATCCAGAGGTCCCTTCCATTCCATGATTCTGTGATTCCCCAGCCTAAAGGAAAGCACTGACCTCCAGGTGGGGAGCAGGAGCTGGGACATCTTCCTGCATGGCAAAGTCTGCTGGGAGCAGGGGGTGGCTGCCTGGCCAATGTGGCTGATGGCAGAGGTATGCTTCAAGACAAGCAAAAGGGCTGGCTGCTGCCCCTAGTGCTCAGTGGGGACAACCAGTGTGAGTGAAGGAAGCAGTGGCTGCTGTGTCTGGATGAACTGAGGTGCTGCTCCTGTGGCTTGGGCTGCTGCTGGAGTCCTGAAATCGTGCTCAGCCCTCAGCAACACTGGGCAGTCCTGACTTGTATGCCTTATGCCAAGGAAGGGCTTTGTTTTATGATTCTGGATTTCATCAGGAGTCCTTCCTCAACTCCCAATTTAAGCCTCTGCTTTCTGTCGGCAAGCTGGGGAGAGGTGCCTCCTCTGCCGCAGGAACACAGATCGGGTTAAGGCAGAGAGGCACAAAAATAGTGTGGCAGCGGGTGACCACAGAAGTACCATAGTTAGACATGGTTTGTTTAGTGCCAGAAGTATGCAAGTCACTTTGCCAGACAAGAATATTCCTCTCAGAGAGGCTCCCAAAGAGCCTATCATCAGTTTTTTCAAGTGTTTGCAGTTTGCTGGCTGAAGCTTTCCACTGGAGTTGGTCTTGCCTAGGGGCTGTACACTTGCAGGGTTGGAAAACATAGTGTTGATGTATTCTTGCCAAATTCAGCTTGTTCCTTGGATTGTTTCCTTTCTCTAATCACTGTTTATCTTTACATGGGCCAGATTGGCCCATTTCTTCCCCTCTTTCACTAGTCTTTATGACAGATATATGATCTCTGAAATTCTTCCTTGGCTGACCACAGTTCATTCATCAGGGAATAAATTTATCCCTTTGTTGGGCAATTAGTAAGCACTCAGTGAATTTCCAAAGGCATTTCTAAGACCTCAGGCACCTTGGATTTCCAGGTGTTACATGAGTCTTACCCTATGTGCATCAAGGCTTCTCCTCTTTTAGGAAAGCGTCTCCCATCAATAGCCCAAAAAATCCAGTATCTCCAGCTCTTGGAGAGGAGTCAGCTCTTCCCCACTCCCCTCAACTTTGGCAGGCAGGGGAAAAAAAAAAGAAAAAAAAGAGCTAACCAAAACCTGCCCTCAGCTGTGTTTCTAAGCAGGGCTTTTCACTGCATTTGTGATTTTTACCCTCTTTATCATGGTATTTGTTTTCTGTCTATCCACCTCTGTCACTTCTATACTCTCAGGACCATTTGCTTAATGTTCTGTTATTGTTGCTTACATTTCAGTATATTTTCTACTCCAAACAGGTAGATAGGTGAATGAAAGATTACTGTCCCTTTTTACAGATAGAGAAGTGAGAGTAAAAAAAAATGAGGCTATTTTTTTCATAGTCTGCAACACAGCCACAAGCATAGCTTTCGTCCCTTGAGTTCAGCACCGTGATCGTAACCCACCATTTTCCCCCTGAACCATTTCCAGATCTCACTGATTCTGAAGGGCTGGATGAATGTGCTTTAATGGTACCTCTAGCTGCGTGGGACAGCAAAGGCAGTACTTTTACTCTGAAGAGAGGGAAAATAACTGGCAACTGAAACACTGGGAGGCAGATTCAGCCCTTACATAAGTGAAAGCAACTCTGTTTTGCCAAGACTGAATTTGCCTCTCTATCCATAGCTTTGCATTTTTTTAAAGTTCTTCTGGCCAGAATGAAAAGGGGTTTGGTAACCCAAAGAAACCATAAAGCCCAGCTCCAAAATGGCTGTAACGCAGCCGGATGCCATCTATGACAGCTGGAGATGGTTGGGCTGCAGACACAGTGCCAGCACACAGATCCATCACCCATTGCCCCCCGCGGCGATGCAAGGACCATCGCCAGACTATTCCCATCTTGCAGCCAGAAGCAGGAGGCTGAAGCAGCTCTGCTGCCGTCTCCTGCTGTGCATCTTCTGGCCTGCCTCCTTCGAGAGCCTGCTCTCCAGCACCAGGAGCGGAAGCCAGGCTGAGCGCAGCAGTGCTGCCCGGGGCCCGTGTGCTTCGCCGTGGGAGTTTTCACACATTAGCCTCTGCGGAACTCCCACTTAGAAATAAAAATCACAACTCTGGGACAAAAAGGATTTGCCAAGACCCCTAATTGGATGAGTTTGTGTTCCATTTCTCAGTGGCTGGGTAGTATATTTATGTACAATTTCTTAACTTCTTTCAATCACATATTTAAGGTTTGGGTGTGCAGATCCTTATGGAAGAAGAGTGCTACGAGTTGATGAAAGTCTTGCAAATTCAGCACAGGGGCGGTGATGCCCACCCAGCTGGTGTAAATGGGCAGGTTCATGTCATTGCCAGCCAGGAGTTACACTTCATTCAAAACACTGACATCAGCTCACAGGCAGTGAGGACAAAAAAGTTTTCTTGGGATGTCTGGACATGCTGTCTCAAAATCCTTATGATACGTTGTGTTACACAGACCCATGCTTCTCTGTACGTAAACAAAACAACTCAACCCACTTTTTAAATTATCTTGCACATTTTAAAATAAATATGCAGTTGATTTTTAAGAGCCTTTATACAGCCTCCTTTCCATTTTCCCCAGTGAGGCACAAATGCAGTATATATAAATGTGACGCCATTTAGAAAACACAAGGCTCCAGCAAACACAAGACTGTAATAAAGAATAACTGACTCTCCAGAAGAATAAAAAAGAAGGATGCTGACACCTGGGATGTTGAGGCAACAAAAACTCTCTGATGACCTTGATCAAGAAGTCCTGTCCTCTGCCCTACATCAGCTTCAGCCATATTCAAAGATACTACAGATGGCAACATGTCTCTTGTCCACAGCTCATAACCAAAAGACTACGCCCTTTTTGTGGTCATGATTTCAGTGGCCAGCACAATATTTCATTTTAGGCTCTAGAGACCTCGTGAAAATTGCACATGGTGACGGATGCATGTAGGAGGAAGGTTCCTATTCCCCATTTCCTCCCTCAGACATCTGCACGACAAAGAACTCTATAAAAGGTCACAGTCTTATATATATATATTTAAAAAACCAACCAACCAAACAAAAAACAACAAACCAATCAACTAAAACATAAACCCCCAAAACCTAGTAAACATTTTCAAGAAATGGTCTAATCACATTCAGTTCCTTCAGTGCCGCTGGAATAATGATGATGAACTCTGTCAGTGTTAATGGGGGTGTTATAAGTATCTGTGTAGGACTGCCTCTGTAATTCAGCATTAATTAGCTGAATCATTATTTTAGAGTGTTACTGAATTATCTTATAATTACCACCTAACTTGGTGCTTGTAAATGAGGCAACAGAAGGAATTGGCAATTCTTTTAAATGTACTTAAAATTAAGAAGGCATAATAAACACTCCATTCTGTCCTTTTTAGAAGCATTTTTTTATCTTCTCTGTGTTGTAAGGCTAGTATAACTGCTTTCATCTATGCCTTGTAGATTTATTACAATCATTATAACAAATGGAAATGAATATTATTCAGGTTTATTACCCCATAGTATATCTTTATGAGCATGCAGGAAACCATATTGCTTTTTTAGCACTGTCTATGAAGGAAAAGAAAAAATCCTGCCTGGGAAAACAGAGTATTGTGATTAAAAAAAAAAAATCATTTGATTCTCCTAATATAACTGTTTTGCTAATAACTTATCTGCTCTGATTCCCAACACAATCAAAACTAATTGTTGCTCACTAAGAAGCCTCATTATGGTTTGTCTGGGAAGGTAGTAAGGAAATACCATGTATATTTTGTTGCCACTGCTTCTGTTCTGGAAGTGCTAATTCTGTGGCACAAAGTCTCTGGTAGCATGTCCTCCTGCCCTAAATGTGCAGAAGCAAAGGAGGAAGAAAGCTGGGCAAATCAGAGAAGATTGTAATGCCTGGCTGGTTTGGGTTCAGATGCTTGGGATCAGCTTTGAATGCTATGTTAGTGATATGTTCCCCAGAGACGATTCAGTACCATTTTTTTTTTTGCAAGATTTTCTGCTGTGTTTATGAAATCATAAAGAAGAGTACTAGGCAATACTCTCCTAATTCTCAGGCTTTCGCTGGAAAGTACTTTTAGTAAAGAGATTGCCCAGGTCAACAGATCTGAGGTCTGCTAGACCAAAGGGGAGTCAATGTTGTGTAACCAGTTGTACTAGCAACCAGACATTTCTTGCATGCTTTAATTTTCAGGGTGTATTCAGAGATTTGCAGCAGGCAGTTCCAGTCTGCATTCTCTTACTTATCTCACAATACGCCTTAAGCAGGAGTCACAACATACCTATAGTTTCCATTCTGTTAGTATTTTGCAAACAGAGCTGAGGGCACATTAGCACTTGACTTCCTTAGCTAAGTGATTCTAAATATGAAACAAAAATCAATATACGTATATAGGAGGAGTACAGATACTTGAAAAGTCTTTGCTGTGAACAGATTTTCAGCTGGGCTATCTCAAATGCATTGCTTCCTCAACACTAAATATTATATGCCATTTGCAAAATAGTTTAATGTGGATCATTGCTGGTGGGATGTTACTGATCCGATGACAGCATGAAAAAAGAAATCACATTTTATATCTATGAAAAAAAGATGTTTTACGTATCCTGGCATGTTCATTGCTTTGAGACCAAGCTTGTTCTTTATTAGGGTTCACTCTGGTTCTTAAAAATGGCAGAATAATACTCTTACAGTTGCTCTTCTCACCAGAAGATATGGTATTCATTCCTCATAGAGAGCAGTTTAAATTGTGGAAAGAATTCATATATAATATCATTTGGTGACAAATGTAGTTCACAAATAACCAGAGCTTACGTGTAGTATGGTTTTACAGGTGACAGAAGAGTGTTATTCTTTCCTTAAGTTTCTCAAACCATTTAGCCAAGGTCAATTAATTAAAAATGTGTGTCATAGCTTGTCTTCAAAAGCAACTTTCTAAATAGACGGTAGCGATCCATTATTAGGAAATATAAAGGTCCTGAAAACTAGAATAGAATAATAGAATAGAATAGAGTAAAATAGAATAGAAACCACTTGGAATTCTATGTGATGAAAGCATGAAAGATAGAAAGATTTTCCTTGTAAGGGACTTTGGGAGCTGATCTAGCCCAACCTCCTTCCCAAGGCTGCACTAACTTTAAAGTTTTGTCAGCACCTCAGGATCTCATGTAAGCAAATTTTGCTTAATTCCCAAACTTTCCAAAGCTCCAAATGACAAAACTTAGCTCTTTGTTCAGCTTACAACCAGAACACCCCCAGTCTGGGTGCATTTAGATTTGTGACTCCTACCTGCACTGCTAATATCAGCACAGGCAGTAGTTTTACATATTAGTAAGGCTGCCAACCGCCTTGAAGAGCCCATTTCTAATTGTGCATAACATTTCCAAACACTGCAAAACATTTCCATGCTGAGAGAGTTCTTTGCTTTCATTTTAAAACACACATTTCAGCTGAATTAGCTCAAGTGTTTCTAAGGAGCAGTCAGGAACAAACTTTCTGCTTGAAAACCTAGTGCTCTCCCGTAACTTTTGGAAAAGGGCAAGAAGCTGTGTCAAAAGAACAGCTTCTATATGCAGGGTCTGTGCAAGTGCTCCCACATTTGGTTAAAGGGTGAGCCTTTTAAAAGTTGTGATTGAATCTACTCAGTGTGGACTTGCTAACCTCTCACAGACACTACCTATGAGGATGTCAGCCCCATGGAGCATGCACTATGCTTGCTGCAGGACATGGACGCCAAATGGAGAATGACACCATGTGCCAGGGATGGAAAGGAGGTGGCAAGTGGCTGTAGCACATGAAGGATAGAGCATGGGACAGAAGCCCAGGGATGACTGCTGGAGGAACCAGAATGAGCATGGCATGGATGGGGATGCTTGAGAGAGGAAATGGGAGGCACTGAGCAAGGAGCCCATACTGGGGGCTGGGAAACTAGTATCAAGCCTTGGACTAATCAAGTAGGAAAAGCATGAGGGGTAAACACTGAGAGAGGAAGCATGATGACAGGAACATGTTAGAAAAGACAGGGAAGGCAGAGTAAACTGCTCATAACCTTCCATGTGGTGCTTATCACTACAAGCCCCGAGTGCTTTACAAACATCAATTATGTAATCTTTGCAGCATGCTGTGAACTGAGGTGATACTATTAGGCACACTTTAAAATAGCAGTCTAAAATCTGGATAGATGTAGGTCCAAAGTTTTTCCTATTCTTGGTGTCTCTTCTGAGTCATGTATTTGTTTTTCTCAGAGCATTTTAACACTACATAACATTTCAGTCATTTGAAGTTAAGATGTAGTTGCTCATATGCCTGAAAACCAGAAGCCATGGTCAAGTGTCTGTAAAATAAGGAACACTGGGTTAAGAATAACCTGTGAAAAAATGGGTTTAAGAAACTATCAAATGTCCTAACAGGACTCTTTGGCAAAGTCAGAACAAGAACCAGTACCCACAGTGCAGCACTCAGCTGAGGCTCCCCATGCTCCAGACTTTCTAGTACATCTTTCAGCTGGACATCCTAGAAAAGTCTATCAAGAACTGGTTTAAATAATTTTAAAAGTTATGAGAAGGGTAAAGTGTCAGGAACTACTATTAAAACATCGATGATTACGCTTAGTGTCCCCTCTGCTACATCATCTCACTATTTGGGCTGACTAGTGCCTCTAACTTACTCCAGGACAGGCATGACCCAGAGATCTCTTAGTGACATCTTCACCATTCAGCCATCCAGAATAAATTTCCTGGGGTGTGTTTTTCTTCTCTAGCCCACAGTTAAATTGCTTCTTCCTTACTGGCTCATCCTGTTCATGCATTCCTCCTTCCTTCCTTCCTTCCTTCCTTCCTTCCTTCCTTCCTTCCTTCCTTCCTTCCTTCCTTCCTTCCTTCCTTCCTTCCGTTACTTGCTTAACTTTTCTTCTGTGTATCTTAATTAGCACATCACAAGCTTTGGGCATCAGGACATTTTCTCCAGTTTAAATCCTCCTTAAAATACAGTCACGTAACTTTGCACATCATAGAGTATGAAAACATTTAATGATGAAAGCTCTTTTTAAGGTTTATTCTGTTAAACTTGATGAGATTTTCAGTATCCTGCTGCATTAAATCTCCATGTAGACAAATGCAACGAGAGGTTTAAGAATGCAACAATGCAGGCTACACAGTTGGCATCTCAATTTGTTAGATTAGAGAACTGGCCTTGCACCTGCCCTGACTTTAGCACTGAAAGGTTAACTCCAGTTTCAAGTCATTAGCTTGAATGCAAATAAAATATGTTTACTCAGGTTAGAATATGTGTTGCCTCAGTTGCCTGATAGCCTACATGATATCATGACATTTATAATTGTGCTGGTTCTTGCTGTCAGGTAAAATCTTAATACTATAACTTCTGGGGTATTTTGTGTGTGTGTACAAATGCAAAGAAAAAGAAAAAATATGCAAAAGTACAATAGGTTTGAGTTCTCTTAGGTTCAACCTGAGCTCAGCTAAAATGATTTTATTTACTCTTGTGTTGCTTATTAAGAATCTCATTTCAGGAAACATTTTACATCAATTTCATGCTCTTTTGGGCACAAAACTATTTGCCTGTGAGCTGGTGCCATGACCACAAAAACCTTGATTTCTGATTTCTGGTGATCATTTTACTGGGATGTGATGATAGCAGCCATCACCCATCCCAGAATTCCAGTTTTGTAAAGCACAGGTGCCATCGGCTCTTTATAACCTGCCAGAAGCAGGCTCATGAAAAAAAGCGATGCCCAGTATTCTCCATACCCTTGTAACAAAACTCAAAGGATGGTTCCTCTAAAAAAGTTTGTCTGACAGATTCACATAGATACGTCATTTCTTGGCATCTCTCTGTCAAATAATTTGGCAGTTCTCTCCATATGAATTGTAGCAGTTTAGCTGCAACAATTTCCAGATCAAAGCTGTCAATCACTAGGCAATTCTCACAAGGACACGCAAAAGGACCTGACTGGGAAATTATCTAAAGCTGCAATAATCTGGAAGATGTGATAAAGAAAAAAAAATAAAAATCAAGATTTCCCAAATTATATGGACTGTAGTTCAATTACTGTTTTCCTTTCCACAGTTGAAGACAGTGAGCTATAATAGCCACAAGATCTGGAGGCAAAAATCTAGGAAGTGAATTGCAGTTCATCTATTTTCTTGGCATTCCTTCCCTTTACAATTAAATATGTTGCTTTTTCTTCTCTGTTATTCTAAGGAGGCAGTAAACCTCAGCCTGAATGAGCATTTACATTAAAATCAGAGCTCTCCAAGGCATCCACCAAAACTCCTTTAATACAATATTTGCTTTAATTTGATTTTCTTGCTTGCCTGTGGGAGAGTTTCAATCACATTTGGTATGATTTATAATTGTACACCCCTCCTCCTGCAGAGGTCATTCCCTTCCCTAAAACTGCATTGTTTGACTAGAAAGAGTTCTTTTTAAAAGTAAACAGCTCAGCAATCAATATTGTCCACAGATGATAGTGAGCATAGTCCAATTTTAAACAGGGTCTCTCAAATGCCAAAAAGCTCATTTTAATCTCCAAGAAATATAATCTGTTTACATCATTTGCAGCCTTTTGGTTGTCTCCTTCGGAGAGACTGCTTTCTTGAGCTCACTGAATAATCTCTTCTACCTTATCTTATGAAGAATGCAGCTTCATCATACATATTTAAAGCAACCTTTACCTTACTGAATACAAGTGAATCAGGGAATCATATTCTGTGGTTCTCATTTATTTATCTTTCCACTTCAAAATATAAAATCACATACAGAGGGGTAGGATGTGAGCATCTTCTCGAAGACATTTAATCCTGATTTCACGATATTGATCTCACTTTGTTTTACTAAAATAATCTGCCACATGGTATTGAAACTGTCTCTCAAATAAGCAAATATTTCCTTTAAAGAGGGTATATTAAGGAAATATGTTGCTCAAAGTATTAAAAAATAGTATTTAGCATTGTGTTCATAGAGATATACAAAGCCTTTGCCAAACAGGGCATGATGTGCACCAAAATAAAACCTAAAGTCAGTAGCAGAAAAGCAAAACTCTAATAATAAACAAAATAATTATTTTTTTCTATTGCTAATCAATGCTATGTCAAGCCAAAGTACCACCATTCCTGATTACATACTGGACCCAAAGTAAAAATAACTGTTTATCTATATCGCATATTGATTTTCTATCCCTATGTTTATCTCCCTAACATATTTTGTTGCATGTATGCATGGTATCATGTAAACTTACCATGAATTCATACAAATGTACAGTAAAGTAAGCATCTAGCCACGTCTAAGCATCTAGCCAGAATCTCTATCTGCTGCTTATCTATATATTTATTCTTGTGTGCCTGCTGATTAGATGTGTAATTGATAGAAAAATTAGGGTCCTTATCTTTCAGTCAATGTATATTTGCAGGATCTTAGGTCTTTTATTTTGTGATGCTTCATTTTCTTGCAATCTGAAGTTCTTAAGTCATTATTTACCCCCTCAGCAAACTGATTTCCCAGATTTATCTATCTCAGCTTCAAGACTTAGAGCTGGGGGAAATCCCAAGTGATTTCTGCATAGTTCTTTGGTTTCACTGGGGGAACTTTTAGCTTTATTGTAAAAACAGTGTGCATCATCCAGACACAGATCAGCTATTCCACCCATGTTAATGATTGGCTTAAAAACATTCCCAACCCTTCACTGCAAATGACAGCAGTCTTCCCATTTTTTTTTTCCTCTTCTTGTTCTTAACAGAATTTCTTTACAAGTGGGATAGCAAACTTTGCATGTACATATGTCGTGATGAAGAGCAGTGAAGACAGGTAGCTAACCTGTCTCCAGAAACCAGGTGAGGGACCAAAAGTATGGTACCTCTCAAGTTAACATGCCCTATAAAATAAATTGATATGCATTTCTGTGATGTATATACTCTAACTTGCTTTGCTTGCTCTTATAATGGATATAGTCCAGCTCTGCACAAAGAACACATATTTGCACACAGCTTCCAAAGGCCACACTCTTTCAGTTGGCTGTGTAGTTAAAGACAAGGCAGAAAACCACAAAGAAAGCATGCCAATCACTAAGACAGGTTAAAAGTTCCAGCCTCTCAGACTTGAGTAGCTCACATGAGGGGACATTCCCAAAGAAGTTGCGAACACATCATCAAAGATTTTCCTAACCAGAAATCCCCTGCTCCACTCAGGAAATCCTGCCAATCTGCAACAAAATACTCAGAGCTGTTGGCAACCTGAAGGGCTGAGTGAAACCACTGTGTGTTGTGCCAGAGAAGCTGCTTTACTCCATGGTACTTGGTAAGGGCTAAAACTGATGTAGCCCCCTTCCTAGGGCTACAGCTTTTGGCTGGACAGCTCTAGCTGACAGGACTTCTCAGTCACACTAGTGATCCATAAACCACTTGGTGGTCTCCACAGGTGAGACACACTAGCCTATGTCATCTCCTAATCAAAGCTGATTATCAACAATACCCTGTCTGTATGCTGCTTAGAAATGAATGCTCATAGGAGATGGTGCCACCTGACTCACCCTGATATTGAGGGGAAAATCCAGAGAAGTGCTGTCTCCTAATTGTCTGGCACATTCATTCACCGAGTCAATGCCAGTCCTCATAATGCACCCCATAAACCTATTCCACCAGAGCAGGGGGGTTTACCTTAAAACTTCCAGACTAACTGAAACCCTACCAGTCTGCTTAGTGTTGCCCTCCAAAAATGTTCCTTTGTTTTCATATCATCCTAATGAAGCAAAGCTTCTTGTATCCAGATGTGTCCACTGCCCTGAAACAGGAAGCATGCTAACAGGCTGGGTGCACAACGTCATTGCCTGGTGAGCACGCAGCATTGCCTCACAGTGACTCCTGCCTGCCTTCTGTAGCCTTTAGCCATGCGTTTTACATAGCAAACTCTGCCTGTGATCATCCATGCTCTGAGCAGCGCTCATTTCAATCTGTAGGTATCAGATGTGGGACAAAAATCCTGTTGGGGTTTTTTTTCTTATGGTAAACCCATTGTCCTTGAAAAGAAGATATCCATTCATCTGAACCAGGGCAATGTCAGAATATTATTAACTTTAAATCCAACAAGTAAAAATAGCAGGGATGCACAGCAATAACTGGAATGTATTTAGTATTACATTCTAGCAAGCCCTGAAGCAACATAATTACGTGGCCACTGTTGCATCAAACAAGAAATAACCACTGAACACACTCGAAGGCACACGCTGTCATTTACAGGCCTTCTTTGGATGAGATTTGTAACATGTAACTCTGCAGCTTCCCTCTTCCTTTCAGCTATTACAGAGGTGCAGGAAGCTGGTGAAGCAGAGGCATGAGGGAAAGGCATTGCTCTAGTTTTGATAGACTGTCTTTATCTCCACCACCTCCAACTAAGGTTTCTTTGAACTGCTTTCCTCACTAGTCCATAACAAGAGTGGAGTGTCATGTATCATTCCTTAACAAGGTCACTGGCGCTGAAGGCACCTTATAAGAAACACCTTTCTCACTTCACATGAGCCATATAACATTGCTTTTCCACCTGAGGATAGACATATCTTCACCAATTCTTTGTCACCTTCATTGAACTAAACTTTCAGTATGAGAGCTGTGAATCATTGCCCTTCTGCAACGATCCCTAAGGTGATATTCAAAAACTCCTGTCAGTGTCTTTCCACAGAACCATGCCCCTTGAAGCCCCACACCCAAACTGAGCTAACAGGATATTATCAATGGGATGCTTCAAATAAAGGATATTTCTGCTGCCTCCTTTCTCCAGTTCCATGTCTATCCTATTTTGACCACTGCTGTTCTCAGCAATCTGTACCGCTAGGGCAGTGGTCCTAGGCCACACACAACAGAGTTCTCACTCACTCTGTACTTAGGGACTATCTCACCAATGACTGTCTACAGTCTGCATGTGAAGGGGTCTTACAGGGAATAAGACCAGCTTGAGACTGCAAAGATCCTGTTGCTTTACCAGATGGGATGCTGAGGACCCCTATCACCACTGAAACTAGCACTCTTTCAGTTCAGTGCCCTGTAAAAATTGAGTCTCTCCCCTCCTGAAGGAGTATTCCCAGTGCTCCCTTTTGCTGGTCAGATTTCCCAAAGTCTTGTGGTACCTCCCCAGGTATCATTGCTCACCTTAGTAGATACCACTACTAAAACCTCCACAGAGACCCCTAGAGAAAATGTCAGGCTTTTGTTGGTGTGTTTCAGGTCTTCAATATGGCTGGGATGGATGGATGGATGGATGGATGGATGGATGGATGGATGGATGGATGGAGTCTCCCTTTGTGCCATACCATCATTAAGGAGGAGATACCATATGCTCATATACATTTTTTTTTTCCTTTGCAGCCTAGACTATAGTTATATGTCACTAATGCTATGAAAAACATCCCACCAGGTTTCATGTGCTCTATAAAGGTCATAGATACCCATTAATTTACACGACATTTGCCTTTTTTTCTTAACCGTCCTAATACTTTCTGCATTTTATACATGTTTTCAGGATTATGTGACACCAATTTATTCTTCACTGGCCATCAAAGGAACATGCCTTCTTTATACCACCCTAAGAATTTGAAGTTCCCATACTAGCCTGGATTACCTGCAGTCCCTCCCTCTGACTAATTTACAGATTATCAAACTAGATAAGGCAATTTTGAACACAGTACATAGGGCAGGAGGTTGCATCATCTCTTTTATGAATTATTCCAGTAATGTCTGGATTCAGAAATTTCTTGCCCACTCAATTTGCCTCTTTGAGTACTCTTCTTTTTTTATTTTAATCAGAACTGGCATGGAGAAGTACCTTAAGCTCTTTTGATCCATTATACCTTCAGTCCTAGAAATCATCTTTTTGGCATGTTTGATTAAAGAGGATCAATTAAAGGGGACACTTTGCAATTCCTTGACATAAACCTCTGTTTCAGTTCCCAAGAGTCACGGCACCATTAGAAGATTTTTTTTTTTTCTGTAATCAAACCGTGATAATTCTTTTTATAATGGTGCAATTATCTACTCTCTTCTGGTTTCACCTTAGCTAGCTCAGTGAGTCATAGAGTTTTATGTCTATTGTGTCTCCACCCACTGGTGATCAACAAAGAGCAACAGCCCCTGGGACTCATTTGCTCTCCACCATGGGTTTGCAAAGAAGCACCTGCTTAGATCTAGACACCCTTCAGTATAAGCTCTGAAATAAAAATGCACACATGGAGTGTACTGCCTGATTTATTTATTAGTTTATGTTTCCCAGTAAAAGAAGGCATAATTCTTTCTCTTCTGACAGTATAAATCATGTTACAATAACTATTGTTGCAATTAGACAAAAGTATAAATACTCCAAATCCAGCCCAGAATCTCTAGTTCAATAGGCAATCTGTGCTTCCTTTTATTATTCTTATGCACCCCTCTTACAGAAAAGAGTAATGCTCAGGACTTTAAAAGTGAAGCTCATCGGCAGGAATAGCATCACAGTGACAAGTGTCTTTCCCTAGAAGAGAACCAAAGGAACCAGATTAAAAAGATCAGTACCTCATCTTATAGTTAGGAGTAGTCATATCTTCTGTGCAGCTGTTGAACACAGAAGATTTCTGATAGGTTCATTTTTCCAATTTTAGGTCATGCATAGGGTATGTAACTGAACCACACTTGGAGAAATTCTTGCTTGCTAAACCCTCTATCATTCCTGCCCTGGACTAAATTTGACTCTTAAACAAACAAGATTCCATTTGAGTCCTGGATAATCTTCCTGTAGAAATATTGAGAAGGGCACAGAATTTCTACTCCATGGCTGTCTAGCCAGAACTGAGCATGGAATGCCGAAAAAACCACCAGAACACACACAAAAAAAAAAAAAACAACCAACCCAAAAAACCCAAAAATTTGAAATAACCTTGATTTGGCCACATTCCTGCCTCTTTTGTGTTTGCTTTCTATATAATATATCATATAGGAAGGAATGGATTTTGTTGTCAGAATCACTCATGAAGAGCAGAGTTCAAAGTGGTAAGCACATGAACAGCATACACAGAAGCCAAAATGTAAATGTGCATGTACAAGAATTCATGCCAGAAATTCTTGCACATTCATGGAATATGACTCTTCTGACCAGGCTTGAGCAGTCAAGGTAATGTCAGTCTTTAGCGGCTGCTGCTAATCCATATGGTAAAAAGTCCCACCAATATCAGTTTTCTAAATTCATTTTTATAACAAATATATTGAAACACACCACAGATTCAGTTTTCTTCCCCACACAACAACCAAATTTGTTTTAATTATACATCATTCATGCTTGTGCAGCAATCTTGGGAAGACAATGGCTGAAAAGGAAATCTGGTCCTGTGATGAAAGGCAGCAAGCCTGGGGATTTGGGAAGTACCAAGCTTTGTCATCACCTTGGTAAGGGACCTGAGATAAATCCTGCAATCTCTTTGTTTCTCCACTCCCTGTTTGTAAAACGGTGATGCTGCTCCTCTCCTTTCTGGAGCTCAGGAGAAATAGGTCTGCATGGTACTTGGATACTGCAGGTGCCAGGTTTCTGCAAGCACTGATACACAGCATCATTTCTAGAAACCAAGTGGAGCAACTGTCACTTATGCTCATACCAAAAGTGAATAAACCACAGCCAGGCACTGGCTTGGTAAAAATATCTACTCTTACCTGTGAATCACCCTGTTTATTTACATATGTTTGGGACCACTGGGAACAAACCCATCCAATGTGTCAAAATTTCGGTCACACCTGGCTTGTGAGCCAAGTATCAGTGAGTACAGTGGGAAAACTTTGGAATGCATGACATGACATTCGGTTCCCAGATATTTAGTCTAGGCGAGACAAATTCTGATGGGACTTTCATCTGCAAAGCCAGGACACTTTCTCAGAAGACTGATTTATGGTTCCTTGTGGCAAATATATTATTTCTTAACCAAATCTAGGTAAAGCAACATGTATCTGAGAAGGGCCAACTTTACATGTTGTGCAAGATCAACTACCTCTCTTGGGCCTAGGTGGTACATTGAATGAGCTGCTCCAACTGAACTGTGACCTACATAGGAAGTGAGTATTTAATGCAAGTGAAAAATCAACAGACTTCATCAATTTAGGAAAGTAGTGTAATTTCCACCAAAATCAATAGATTTTTTTTTTTTCCCTTTTCTGTCTCGGCACATGCTAAATTAACACTTTTCTTAAGCAATCTCTTAATTCAGCTTCATAACATTGCTCCCTTCAATCTCTTCTTCATTGTATGGTTTGGGGAGACACCACTTGAAATCTCTCCTTTCCAGTAAATAAAGATTTTTTAAAATTCAGAAAACAAAGGTCTTTGAAGTCTCACAGTGAACATCACGTGCAGGTTAATACCAGACTGTCTTTCTTTGCATAATATCTGAGAGCAGGTAATTTCAGGATTATAGAATAATCTGGAAAATTCATTCAAATACATGAGTTCTCCTTTTGCTGTAGAATCTTTAAAACTGCACCTTCATTCAGTCAGAAAGGTAATTTCCTCTATACAGCAAGTTTCAAATTCTACTTATGACCTTGGTGTCATGATAATTTTGGTACTAACTTGTTCCACACTAAGTATTGCTACTAGAACTGTGAATAATCATAAAAATTAACTAGTCTATAGAGTGATTAAATAATTTCCTCCAATTTGCATTTGATATGTTTATTAAGTGCTGGAGGGTGTTCTTTGCTCTCTTATTTTTACTGCTGTTTAACACTCTGCCTGAATTTTTGGCATAGGTGCAGTACTATTATGGTTACTACAAAATTTTAATCAGATTAGGAGTTACCATTTGATACTGTAAAAATGCCAGTAGGTAGTATATAAATATTAAGATATAATTAGCTGCCACTACCTTTTAGTGTTTGGAATTCATTAGTAACAAGGCAAGTCTGTATTCTGTGGTGATGACAATTTTTTTAACATTTCATTTTTTTACAAATTACATTTTCTTGCAAACAATAGTGTAATTGGCAAACAAGGGAGAAGTTGACTACAATGTAAATAGATGTTAATGTTACAAAGAAACCCCCAAACAACTCTCTGTGTGTTAATTCCTTGTGCTTTGTTTGCCCTAACGTTGTCGAGGAGACCTATAACTCACAAGTAATTCTTTGTGAGACACTTTCATTTTTAACTATCGGTGCTAATTGTCAATAACTGTGATTTTAAACATATTGGAGAGCTGCGTTTTCAAATGCACATCTTGGCCCTTTGCACAAGTTGTTGCTAATGCCAAAGTGCATTAGAAATGCAATTGTACTATACTTAGATGTGGTTCAACCATAGCTATAACATGGGCCATTAAGGAGCATTAAAAAAAAAAGAAAAGAAAAAAAGAATCCAGGTTAAAAGGGAACATGTTCTGTTGCTCAGCTAAAAGTTTTATATATAATTAGAAAACAAAATTGTTCAAAATGAGACTGAATAGATAAAATAGTGATATCTCAGAGAACATAAGCATACCATATAGAAAAGATGCTTACTTGTTTTTCCCAAGGCTTGTAGAAAATTCTAAAGACTTTCAGCAGGGATCAGGAAAATAGCTTTAACACAATTAACTGGTGAGTCGGAGAAGCCTGTGGGCTCCTGCCTTGGAAGACTCACACCTGTTGAACAGGGAAGGTAAAATCTCATGTCATCCCCAATGTTTTTCCCGTGTCTTCCCAAAATGCAATTCCTCCTGATTAGCTATAATCAAATAATCAAAAACACAGCATAAAAAAAATGATTCTATCATGAATAATATTGGGTAAAGGAATAATATATGTGACCATGTGATTACCTCCTTTCCTGGGCTGGAGCTGGAGACAAGTGGGAAATGCCCAGCTGCCTTAGTTGGAACTGACTCAAAACTTCATCCGCTTTGGTTCAGTTCTCAAAATAGGGCACATGACCTCTAAGTAAGACAGTACAGTAGGCTGCTTTTACACCACACCACTGCTCCTGCAGCCCCTAATACCAGTTCATTCACTTTACTGAGCATGAGAGGAGGTAAAATTTGACACTTGCTGAGTTTCAGCATTATCTTGTTTTGTAATGTATTATCCATAGCAAATTTACCACTATCTTTAGGAACAGAGAGATGACATCTGCTACAGAGTGGCTTACACTTGTCTGTCTGCTGCTTTCAGTGTCATGTGTCTGACATGAGTTAACCTCTTATAAAATCTAATGCGAGGGAAGAGAATTGCTCATCGGAGGTGTTCGTGCTGCTCCTCTTGACCTACTTGGAAACTATGGCTTGACTCTGTGGTTTCCCCCATCACAACACAGCTGCAGAAGGCAGTAACGGGACTACTTTTATCAGAATTTGAAATGTGCTAAATATAAATTTGTATGCCTTTGAATAGTGGTATTTCCAAACCTTGCAAAGCCTTTCCTTATTTTATCAAACCCTCTATAGGTCTTTTTTTTTTTTTTTTTCCCCCATGGAATTGGTGCAATGAGAGAAGATAGCCTTTTCTCTTCACAGATAAAGATCCAAATTGTGTTTTATAATCTTGACAATTATGTAGTTTGATTTTTTAAATAAAACAGATAATCTCCCTTTGCCGTTCAAGATGAGATCTTAGTTGTTAGTGACAGCTGTTAAAATGCTGCTAAAAATAGACATAGTGTCAACCACTAAAAAGCTAAGTGCTCCTATGAACCACAAGCAGAAAACAAATGAGATTTCTACAGAATTTGTGAAAAATCTGTGAGCATCTTGCCTGTACTGGGAAAGGTGCTTCATTCTTTCAGCAAACATCTCTGTATGTAATGCAGTGGGAAGGGGGAATAAAACACTTGGTATTAAGACAGAAGATAGACATACTCCCTCACTTTTATTTACTCTTTCCTTTGTGTTTGTAAAAAAAAAACCCAAACAAACAAAAAACCCAACCATAATGCAACACAAAGACTGTGGCAACCTCCAGGCATTTCAGATGCCTTTTTCATATACACCTTTGCCCTGCAAAGAAAAACAACAAACCTCACCAAAAAGAATAGCAGGAAGAGTAAGACAAAAGAAGTGCAATCCATCAGCCACATACAACTTTACTAGAAATTAATATAAAATAGTTGTGCTTGGTCCAACAGTTATTGACAGACCAGTGAACATGCTTGTGTTCTTGCATGACTGTGATTTTGCCGGGTTACTTGCACAGTTGTGTGGAACTCCCCTCTGCCTTGGAATTGCAGCCTCCAACACATCCACAGCAGCTCTGTTACGTTAATAAATTAATTGTATTGCAAACCAGATGTATGACACAAAATGAGTAAAAAGAGAGATCAGAATTGTTCACGTTTGATGCTACAATACATCTCGGTAGGTTCCTCCTTTATATCTACATTATGGCTAAAAATAGAGCACTAGTGTAGGCACAATGAAATATTATTTGCTTCCAACAATATAGCAAACTAATTGTGAAATTTAAGCTATTGAATGTGCTGTTATCACCACGTCTGGCCTTATACTGGCACTTTATGCTTCCCTGTTTATCGTTTATCAGGTTACCCACAAAGTTTGACGGATGCAAACAACAGCTGATAAAACACTTGCCTTTTCCAAGGCCCGGGTCCTACCGAGGCTTTGATACAGGTAAAACTGCCTCTGAGCAGCCTGTTTACATGAAAAAAAAAAATTAATTAATTAATTAATTGAGAGTATTAAAATAGGGCCAACTTTTTCTTCCCTTCAATGCTTATTTTTTCTTTAAGATGCTTAAATGAAGAGGCATTTAATGCTCTAAACTTAAAAATAATCTTTTAACAGCTTTAAAAAATCTTAGCCACAAGTGAAATACTAATTTAAAGCAAGTATCGATGTTAGGGCCGATTTTTTATTTTTTTTTAATGTCTGAAGTCGGGATGGGTTTTCTCCCCCGCAGCCGCAAAAGTGTCGCGGGACGCGCCCCGCTCCCCGGCATTACCCCGGGACAACGAGGGCAGGCCCAGGGGGGCGGAGAGGGGCCCGGCTACTCGCGTCTGTCAGGAGCGGAGAGGGCGGTGGAGGAAGGCGGGGTGGCGCAGCCTGCTCCTGAAATCCCGTCCCTGGGCTCCCCGCTCCACGCAGCTTGCCCGGGGGCCGAGCGGGGCGGTCGGACGGTGAGGACGGGGGGGGCTTCGCCGCCGCCACCAGGGCCAAGACGCTCCGCCTGGGAAAGGGCGCCGGGAGACACTCCTCCCCCGCCGCCCGCCCTGCCTCCCTGACGCCCGCCCTCCTTCCCTTCCTCCGGCGGTTCCGCGAACCAGGAACCGCGGCGGCGGCGGGCTCCGTGCGTGAGAAACCCCGCGGCGCCGCGCCGCCGAGAGCCGCCGGGGCGGGCGGCACGGGAGGGGGCGGTGGGGGCGGCGCGGCCGCCGGGCGCTGCGAGGGGCCGGGCGGCATCGAGGAGGGCGGAGGGGGAGAGGAAAAAGTTTACACCCTCGCCGCTCTCCTCCCTCCTCTTCCTTGGTGGCGCAGAAGGGAGTTTTACCTGGAATGACATAAGTTTTGGGGTTTCTTTTTTTTTTCGGGTTTGCTTTTTTTTTAATTCCCGGGTCTTTCTGTCTCTCCCTCCTCCGCCTCCTCTTCTTCACCCCCCAAATCCCCTAGCCACCCCCCCCCACCCCCCCACCGGTGCTGGATCCACCCCTCGCTCCCCTCCGCCGGCGGGCGAGGGTGTGACCCGCGGGAACACCCACCCACCTAGGCGTCCATGGTGGGAGCTGTCCGCCCAGCCGCGCCGAGCCGAGCCACGGGCACCCCACTGCTGCAGCCCTCTCCCGCCGACCCCGTCGTCAGCGCCCTGCCCGGCTCCGCTCCCGGCGTTTCTTCCGCGTACTTTTTTTTTTTCTTTTTCTTTTTTTTTTTTTTTTTTTTTTTCCGTTGTCGCGGGGGCCTCCTGGTGTTTTTTTGGGGTGTGGCGGGGGCCGCGCCCCCCCCCGCCCGCCCCGCCTTGGGTCGGGGGGGGTGG
>JAOEGS010007575.1:0-13553 GCA_025447755.1 Corythornis vintsioides | reverse complement strand
TTTTTTTTTTTTTTTTTTTTTTTTTTTCCCGGTGACGGTGCGGGCTCTCGGATGGTTTGTTGGTAGTAGCCGGGGGCCGTGCCTCCTCCCGCCGCGCCATCATGTCGTAGGGGAGGTGAGTGCAGCGCGGACCCTTGCGCGGGGCGCGAAGCCACGCGAAAGGCAGCGGAGGGCTGAAGGGCGGGCAGCGGGGGCTAGGCGGGTGTCCGCCGCACCAACCGGCATATCCAGGTCACGGCCAGTCCCGTCCCCATCAGTGAAAACTTCGCGGGAAGGACACGTCCATTGCTCGGCAGCGCCCACGCCAGCGCCGCGGGGAAGCGCGGCGGCTGCTCCGCGGGTCAGCCGCCGGCGCTGGGAGCCGCCGCCGGGGCCACGAGTGCAGGTCGATATTTGGCAGAATGAGAGGGGCACGTGACACCCCAAATCCTGGGGATGTTTGAGCTTTCGCTGTGACTACTGAATACAAACCCTGCTCCCCAGAGCATACGCGGGTCTGTGCGTGCGTGCGCGCAAGGGGCAATTTCGGGCGAAGGTGCAGAGTGCCCCAGCGCGATGCACGGCACTGCCGCTGTACGACGGGCTTAGCTCCACGTCCAGGGGCACCTCTGTCACCCCGCGGTGCCGCGGAGCTGTCCCCAGGGCTGGCCATGGGAGCACCTGGGTGTCGGGTCGGGGCCCGGAGCGGGGCTTAGCAGGACTCAGGGCCGTTTTGGGCAGTGCGTCAGCGGCTGCCGGCCGCTCGCCGGGGTCTGGGGGCGTTATTTACGGAGCTAGTTGGAGCGCATCATCTGAAAGTTTGCTCAGCGTCTTTTTTTTATTTTATTCCCTGAGAAAAGGGTACTCCTGCAGCCAGGATACGGGAACCGGGGATGGGCGGTAGCACACCAGAGCCGGGGGCAGTCCCGACGGGCCCTCTCGTTGCCCCCCGGGACGGGGAGGCTGCTGGCGGGGGCGCCCGGTGGGATGCTCGGCTGCTGCGGAATGGGAGCAGCCCGGCGGGGAGGACGAGTCCTTGAACCCTCCCGCGCTCCGCTGCCTTTTTTTTTTTTTTTTTTATTTTATTTTATTTTGTATTTTCTTATTATTTGGTTAAATCACCGCTGTATCGGTACCGTGCATATTCATGCGCCACTGAAAGGCGGAAATCCCGAGCCGGCGGAGAGAGGAGATGCCCGGCCCTGCCGCCGGCACGGCGCGGGCACCGGGCGGGGGCGGCCGCGCCCCGCGCACCTCACCTGCCCACGGGGAGGGGGGGGCCCGGCCTGATGTCCCGCCACCCCTCCCCGGGGGCGCCTCCGGGCGGGGCGGTAGGCAGGGTCCCCGGCGAGGCTGGTGCCCAGGGGCTACGCGGGGCTGCGCGGCCGCGGGGGCCCCTGCGGCTTTAAGGAGATGCGTTTTCCAGCCTGTGTCGCAGCAACTTTGTATCAGTCATGTCGCCCGGTGGGTGACTGACGGCGCGCCCCAGCCAATGGGGCGGCGGCCTGGCCCCAGCCGCGCCGCTCTCCGCGTCCCGCCCGCCAATCGGGACGGGCGGCGGGCGGGACGTAAACTTGAACTTTATGTGACATGTGACATGTTTTTAAAGGACTTGGCATCTTTTCCCGTCCCCTCCCGGGTGCCGCTCCGTGTCACCGGGCGGCGCGGCGCAGCGCGCCTCGGGCGGGCGGGCAGTCGGGGGAGGGTGGTGAGCGCCGCCCGCCCCGGCGCTCCGCGCCGCCCTCCACTCCGCGCCGCCCTCCGCGCCGGCGGGGGCTCGGGGACGCGCCCCGCCGCAACAGGTTACTGCGGGCCTGGGGCCGACGCGAGGGGTGACGGGGCGGGGGGCGTCGCTCCTCTCTCCAACCCGCACCGGTAGGTAGGACGGGCGGGATGGGGCAGGAATGGGAGGAGAGCACTTTGGGGCTCCGTACCGGCCCCCCCATACCCTCCGATGGTGGGGAGGTGTCACGGTGCTAACCCAGACCCTCTTCGCCCTGGGGGTTGGGGAGCGGCGTTTGCACAGAAAAAGATAAAAAAAAAAAAAGGCTTTTCTGCATCGCTTGGCGAGCCGGGCGGCGGGAGGGAGCAGGGGAGGCGGGCTCAGCCGAAAGCGGGTTTGAGCTCTCAGGATTTCCCCCCCCGCCGCCCTGGCCCCAGGGCCGACCACCGGCGGACGCCTCCGAAACAGACTGGGAGGGAGCGAGCTACCTCCCGGGCACTACTGGGTTCCCCCACGCATGACAATATGGCTTGTACCTGCGAGAAAGCGGGCAAAGGGAGGGGGTACTCGGGGGAGTTGTTAGGGGCTCAAAGCGGTGCTTTCTGCACGGGAGCTGCGGTGATGCTCCAAATACCATATGCCAGTTAGGGAAATAAGAGTGCGTGCTGTCTGCGTGGTTTTTAACGCGTGTGTGTGTGTGTGCGTTTGTGCGAGGACGGAGAGACCAGTTTCCCCCGCCCCTCCCCGCCGCGGGAACCCCCGGCCCGGCTCTCGTCGGGGTCCGCGGGCAGCGGTGTCCCCGAGTTAGCGCCGGCGGCCGACCTTCCCCCGGCTGCCAGTCGTGCTCCGCTACCCAGGACTGAGGGGGGAAAACCCCTTCCCATCTTTGACGGTGAAGCTCCGGTCCCCTGGGCAGTTTGATGTCAGCCAAGCGGCTCGCGGGCAGTGAAACTTGAAGAAAATTTCGTTTACAAACCCCGAGAAATAAGAATAAGAAGTGGGTGGTCGGTTGAGCTATCGGTTTAGTTTTTATTAGATTGGATTTAGCTCAGATTTGCCCGTATCTAGGTGACCTTTTGGTTGCAGGGATACCAGGTACCATTTGATTTTTTATTTGACTGTTGCTGTGAAACTGGTTTCATGCCTGATTGATCCAAGACTCGTATTGCAGTGGGCTGTGTTTGTTGATATGTTTTGGGGTAAAATACATGTCACAGTGTCTGAGTACTTTGTGTGTGTGTAGAAACTGCTGTGCCCATAATACAACCTTCATTCTGTGAAATATCAGATGTAGATGGTCTTGGTTCTGATATCTAACACAACTCAGCTTCTGTTGTCATCTGTAGATATTTTAGCCCGCGGTCAGATTCACTTAGTGAAAGTTAGTAAAAAGGCATGTCTGTGCAGTAGGTAAAGTGTCGGTACTGTGGATAAACATGGTAGCCTAGATGTAATAAGTAAGTTCTGCTTAGAAGAGCAAAACCAAACCCTTAAGCTATCAGTAACCTGTGAGATGGTTATTTGGTTCTGGTATCCACTGAGGAGGCACTTGGAGGTGACAGAAACCATAATGCCCAAAAAATCTCTTTGCTACTGCATTCTTACTAATTTATATCTGTCATTTCAAAGCGAACTTGTATCAGGCCACAAATAATAATCTCTCTGCTGCCTTTTTTTTTTTTTTTTTTTCCTCTCAGATTTTTATTTGCTGAAGTTTTAAAGTATGCTCACGTATTGATTATGTATGAAGTTTGAAATCTACAGCCCTGGAAGAGATTGCTATGAAAGCTTGTGCACCAATGTAACATTAGAAGTATAACTGAGATTTCCTGGTATGCAGCGGTTCTGCTGGTGGTCCTAGGGGTTAAAATTGAGTTCTATCCATCAAGCCTTAACTATGTTTCTTGATTTTCAGCAAAGCTGGTCACTCACAGCTGCAATTGATGTAGGAATTAGGCTTGCTCAGCGCTTAAATCGCGCAGGTCATTATCTGGGAGTGACGATGTAAAAGTAGGCACATCTGTCTGAAAATTTTAGACGACAGGCATGTGATTTGATACATATGATGATGTTATAATAAAATGTGCTTGAGGGGAATTTAGTCATAGGGCCATAGTTCTAAGTAAGGGCAAAGAAGTGTTGGAGTAATTAATTTTAAGTTTGTTTTGGTTTTATAATTCTGCTTAAAATAGCTTTTTTAAAGTAGCGTTAAGTAGGAAATTAAACATTAAATTAAATATTGGAAAATTATTACCTTCTGAAAGGGAAAAATATTTACATAATATTGATAGAATATTATGAACCAATTCCTTTTTTAAAAAAAAAAAAAAAGGTTGTTACTTACACATGATTTTCTGTATAATGGAGGCTAGATCATGCATTTTGCTCCCTGCCTCGAAAGAATGGCATGTGGGATGAGAGGGGTTTTTTTTTAGGGTCTGCTTTAGAACAAGGTTTACTTTCCTGTCTATATTTCTCTTGTTGGCTGCCATGGAGTTTTGCAGAATTATGGGTCCATTTAATAGCCGCTCGTCCCTGCCTAATCTGATCCTCTTCCTCTGTGGCAGAAATGCTTCCCATTGAACTTTTGCAGTACTTCACTCCATGCTCAGCCCATCCTTCGTGTCTCCCCAGGTGGCTGTATAAGCCATTTGTATTGCTGTGAAGGGCAAGTAGCTCCCAGCCCTTCAGAAGAGCTGCTTCCTTGCAAAACATGCTGTGTTAATGCTGAAGGATGAAGAAGAACCCTCTTAGCATACCAGCCTCTCTTGCTTTGCTGTAACTTAGCAGGGGAAGGTCTTTGGAGGACTTGACCTGTCCTTTGAGGAGCAGAGCTGTGATGAGCACTTTCCACAGGGTTTATGTCCCACCTGCCACCATGTCCTCCTTTCTGGACCTCTCTGGTTCCCCTCCTTCCCTTTCTTCCTTGCTTATTTCTTCCTTTTTTCACTCCATGGTGCTGCTGGCACTGGCTACGGTGCTGTGGCCGTTGAGGCTGGGTGGTTGTCATGCTGATGTTGCTGAGACATTCCTTTTGCGGTAGCGCAGGGAGAAATAATTTGGGTCTTCCCGAACTGCTGAGCAGTTTTCTCTTGGAACCCATAGAGCTGTCATAACCATGAGACCTTTTCCCTCAGTTTGATTGAAATTGGACAAATGGCTGAGAGATGATGGATGGGACAGAGAACTGGGACTGGCAGGCAGACAGAGAGGAGGATAGACAGAGTGAGCGGATACGCCTTGTTTCCTTAGGAAATTAAGAAATTTCCTTAGGAAGTCACCCTGTCCTGTCACTTATTAATTTTACTTTTTTGTATATGTCTTTGCTAGTTATGGAGACAAAAGGATACCACAGCTACCCAGAAGGCTTAGATATGGAGAGACGGTGGGGTCAAGTTTCTCAGTCTGTGGAGTATTCTTCTATAGGTGCTGGAGAGCAGACTGATGACAGTAACTATATGGAGATTGTAAACGTAAGCTGTGCTGCCAGTGCTTTTGTGAACAGCAATGCTCAAGGAACCAGCAAAGAAAAACCTGAGCTACTCTCCTGCCTGCAGCAAGACAACAGTCAGCCTGGTCTTTTGCCTGCTGACATCAAAACTGAAACTGAGTCAAAGGAGCTGTCGGCAACGGTGGCCGAATCCATGGGTTTATATATGGATTCGATACGAGACGCTGATTACCCCTACGATCAGCAGAACCAGGGGAGCCCAGGAAAGATCTACCAGAACGTGGAGCAGCTGGTGAAGCTCTACAAGGAGAATGGCCATTGCTCTTCCCCCCTCCACAGCACCAGCAGGCCCCTGAGGTCTTTGATGTCAGACTCTGGGAGCTCTGTGAATGGTGGTGCCATGCATGCTATTGTCAAAAGCCCTACCATGTGTCAAGAGAAAAGCCCCTCGGGCTCCAGCCCTCAGAACATGGCTTCCTCGGTGTGTAGCCCTGCAGGAGTGAACTCCGTGTCCTCAACTACTGCTAACTTCGGGAACTTTGCCGTGCACAGCCCCATCGGCCAGGGAACCCCTTTGTCACGCTCGCCGAACGTTGAGAACCGGGGGTCTATGTTACACAGTCCCGCTCACATTAGCAATGTCGGGTCTCCGCTTTCTAGCCCTATAAGTAGCATGAAATCTCCAATTTCTAGTCCTCCCAGCCATTGCAGCGTGAAATCTCCCGTCTCAAGTCCCAATAATATCACTATGCGATCTTCTGTGTCCAGTCCTGCGAACCTGAACTCGAGGAGCTCCATTGCCAGCCCTTCCAATGCCAACAACAGGTCCACTCGTTCCAGTCCGGCAGTTAGCACTGTGGGATCATCCATCTGTAGCCCCGTAAACAACTCCCTAGGATTCCCAGCTTCCGGCACACCAGTGGGACCTAGCAGAAGCCAAGACACCGTTCCCAGTCCAGAAACAAAAGACAAGGGTGCTCAAGAACTCACATTTCCTAAGATGGAGGAAATGGAGAATGCCATCTCTAACAACAATCAGATGAATCTTGTTCAGTTCATAAAACCTGAGCCAGATGGTTCATTCGGTAGTGCATGCATTGGCGACAGCAGCAAGATAAACTCCGATTCCCCCTTTTCAGTACCAGTGAAGCAAGAGTCAGCCAAGCATCCTTGTTCTGGTGCCCCTTTTAAAGGGAATCAATCAGTAAATCCTTTCCCATTTACAGATGGCTCCTATTTTTCTTTCATGGATGACAAAGACTATTATTCTCTTTCTGGGATTTTAGGACCACCTGTTTCTTCGTTTGATGGAAGTTGTGAAGGTAGCGGTTTTCCAAATCCAGGCCTCCGTGTGGGAATTAAGCAGGAGCCAGAGGATGGCAGCTATTACCAAGAAAACAATATACCATCCTCTGCCATTGTGGGTGTAAATTCAGGTGGACAGTCGTTTCACTACAGGATCGGTGCCCAAGGCACGATATCTTTGTCGCGCCCAGTTGCTCGAGAGCAGGCGTTTCAGCACTTGAGTTCCTTCCCTCCTGTCAGCACGCTAGTGGAGACCTGGAAGTCGCATTCGGAGTTGGCATCTAGAAGAAGTGATGGGTATCCGGTTCTAGAGTACATTCCAGAAAATGTGTCCAGGTGAGCAGGCCAATTACTTTCTTTTTTTTCCCCCACCCCCTGCATTAAACCAGTTGTGGATTAAAATGGGGACCATGGTGGTATTTCTCAAGATGATACATAATTCTTTTTGTTTGCATTTCAGTTATTATTAGATTTGCTGGTTTCTTGCCTTAATAAAAACAAAGTGCTGACTTTAATATTTAAAAAGTATGTACTATGTTCTGTTGTTACTAGAATTGAAAGTGTAGCTTTAGTATGTTTATGAGCTGTTACTACTATAAATGTTGTTTTTCCCATAATGAGAGATTACTAAAATAGCTCTCATGTGTCCTATAATGGTTATTCTTTCTTAGCTTGTGCTTGCATATATTGTACTTCAGATGAAATGTTGAGATGAGGATAAGAAAACTATAGTGTCAGGAATCCATTTTTGTAAAGATTGGTGTTATGAGTTTGCACTGGACTTTAACTGGTTAAGTTTAAAAACGAAACCTTACAAGCCTGTGGCAACATATTATTTCTGTATTTTAACTGTAGGAACATTTGGTTTGTATATATAGAAAAATGCCTCCAGAAGGAGGAGGGCTGTTAAAACTTGATGCATTTGAAAGGGATAAATGGATAAACTGATCTCCTCACTTTAGGTGGAAGAGAAATATAGAAGTATCATTTGAATTTGTGTTTCTTTGCTGATTTGTGGAAGCAGGTACTTCTTCAGCTGACAGGTGTTCATGTACCTCATAAATGATGCTTACCTTCATAAACTGCCTAGTTTCATAGTCAACATTACAAGTTATTACTGAGTTAGAATAGCTGCATAGCCTCCTTATGTGTCAGACTGGCCCACCAAAGGATTGTGCTAAAGTTCAGTGAAATTGCCAGTAACATAATGTGCATTCACCTTTCTGAAGTCTTTTTTTTCCTCAACCTGCAATATAAGATTGCCCTCAGTGAATGAAATTTCTGCCTTATTCTTGGAGTGAAGAGAATGCATAGTGTTTTCCAAATTTGCATGGTGCTAAATATTTCTGAAAAGATAGTGTTGCAGTGAAAAACATACTACGTAAATTATGGTGCTTTTGAAGAGGGAAAACAGCTCTATACCAGGAAGGAAAAAAACACAACTTTTTTCCATTTTATTCTCACATTTGTCCAGTATCTCTTCAAACTCCTTATTTTGCCAGCCATGCTCTACCTTTTCTTTGGCCGTTTCAAATAAGTTATCTAAAAGAATGCACTTCTTAATGTATCTTTCTCAACTTGAAAGAGCTTTATCCCACCTTTGTGCTGAACTTTGCATATAGCTGGGTGTTTGTTATCATCCGGGCTTGGCTTAAATGTGCTTTCTTGGATCAAGGAAGATGAAGTTGCTGTTTTCTAGTTACTTTACCTGATGAAATTTTCATAAATTGCATTATTTATATAGTGAGAGAAGTTCACCAGAAGACTGATGAGATGCCTGAAAAACAAGACCCAATATTTTACTGCCTTTGTGGTTGAGCACTGTTGATTGCGCCAAGTGTATTGCTCCTGTCAGCCATGAGAGCTCTTGCTTGAATAAGTGCTGCTAGCTCTGAGTCAAGGTTGTCCTGTGTTGCAGGGACAGGCACAGGGACAATATCCAGGGAAATGCTGGTAGAAGCTTGTTTGTCACCAGCAGTTGTGTTTTGAGTGACAGTTTCTCATAAGGCTTTTGAAGGAGTCTTCTTATCTGACATTAGTCCTCAATAGCTCTTCTCATCTATTTGTCTCTAGACCAGCAAATGGATAATCTGTGTCATCAAGGCTTGATGATGACACAGGCTTGATAAACTTCTCTTTGTTCTCTATGCTGATATCTCAGTAAGATACACAGGTCAATGTAGCTGACACTTTACAAGATTGAAATCCTGAAAGTTTTAGTGCTCAAAGCAATTACTGCACGTGGGGAATTCTGTTCAGGTGATGAAGATCTGCAGGGTTGCGACACTTCAGGCACCTTGATGTGTAATTCAGATTAGGACATGTGTCATCATTTCAAATCTCTTAACTCAACCTCATTATTTAACTAAATGTTACTCTTAATCTGCTTGGCAATGGCTTTATGCTAACAGAACCTGTGCAAGGCCCTTACAAGTTTCAGGATAAAGTCACATCGAGGTCATTTTAGCAGTAGAGATTTGAAGGCCTAGGTGCCTGCTTAGACATTTGTCTGCTGAGACAAGCCATAATGACTCAACAGAGGATGTCACGCATGTAAAAAGCTCACTTTTGCTAGTGAACTTCAAATCCATCTTTATTTCTGTGCTGTGTTCCAGCTGTAACAGTGGAGGTCATAAGCAAGTTTGTTCACACTCCAAAATGTTGTAATAAAACATGTATAGTTTAAAACCACCTCTAGCGTCCCAAAGTGGGTTTTAGCTGTCCTGTGTCAGCATGGTATGGGGGGGGCTCTCTTCCTGTTGTAGTCTCTTCCTTCATGTAATCAGAACAGTAGCATCACGCTTTACATTCAAACTAGATCCTTGTTATTCAGGTTTTATTCCTGAAGCATCAACCGTATCAGGAATCTTACACTTTGCAAAATTATACATCATGTGACTAACCCTTCAAAGTCTGCAATATTTTAAAGTTTCTGGTAATCTGATTCATCTTTTTTTTCATGTGTTCTTATTCTGCAATATAAATTACCATAAGCAAGGAGTAAAGCAAAGGGAAAAAAATAGGCTACATGTTTCTCAAGAGCCAGTAGATGACCAGAGTTGAATATATCTTGTTTTGGCAGCTTTATTTTCTGAATCTCGGTATCGTTCCCTTTTTACACTGCTTCTGACTTGCAGCTTACATGGTGAAAAGGAGTGGGTGACCAGACATGAGGAAGACTTTTCACATTGAGAATCAATCTTTAGAACATTACTGTAAAAAACAATTATTTTTCCTATTAGAATGCAATCTTTCTTGAGTCACTTATACTTGTTGCTGGTGTCTAATATAGTTTAGGCATTTTAAATGCCTTGCTACCTCATTCACTGTGACAACAACCCAGGGTCAACTAGAACATTTTTCCTCCTTCAGTTACTTTTATTACTGTTCACAGTTACGGTTCTTTTCAAGTTCTTCAGTGGTAACTTTCTTCATAACATTGCAACTTGTATTGTTTGGGAAGTGAGAGTCCCTTAAGAGAAACCAAGTTCCCCTATTTCCTTTTAATTGTTTTTATTCTGCTGATATGCATGGAGAACCTGTCTTTGATTTTTACATGTTTAATTTTTAATAGATGGTGAATCATACCTATCTGTGTATAGATCCCCCCTCCATGAATGATGATTCTAAGAAATAATGGTTTCTAAACTAAATAATAACAAAGTGGACCTGAAAAAGAAGGTTTATATGATTGTCTGATGTAATTGATGAAAACCTTCATTAAGACTCCAGATAAGATTTCACTTTAAGGTGATGGCTCATCTTAATTAGTGTACCAGTCTAAGCCTCATGACCATGCCAGTTATGCAGTTTTCATACTGGCCTAGGAAAATGTCATGGTTGCTTGAAGTAAGTGTTAAAACTGAGGAGGATGACCTTTCTGCTGCATTAACTGTTAACTAAGGCTTCTTCTGCAAAATGTGCTTTTCCCCTCTGATTTCTGTGTTGACTCATGTACATACCTATGCATACTCACTTTTCTCAGCAGTGCTGGTGCAAACAAAGGTCTGATGCTTCTACTGTAGTTTCTTCTGGCTGTTCCAGTGGTTGTAATCTAGCGTGGGATGAAATCACAAAGTTTGTGCTGAAGCGTGGAACAGGCTGCCCAGGGAGGTTATGGAGTCTTCTCTGGAGAGATTCCAAACCCACCTGGACACGTTCCTGTGCAGCCTGCTTTAACTGAACCTACTTTAGCATGGGGGTTAGACTGGATGATCTCACAGAATCTCCACAAATCCCTTCCAACCCTTACCATTTTTTGATTCTGTGATATGTTAGAGTCTAATCTATGTCTAAGTACTTGAAAGACTTTAATTGATTTCTTAGGGTTTATGGTCAAATCTTTGATCAAACATTTATATTTTAGGGACTTCTTACATGTGTCTGTTCCTGAGCCATTCACATAGATCAGCATTTTTTTCACAGGTGCTATTTGCAGTCACCCAAATAAAACCCCACCCAACCGAAAACAATAACCAACCCAACAACATGATACTCAGTTATGTGCAACCTTCAGTGACTTGAATGGATAATTCTGGTTAAAATCTGATTTCAGGCTATTGCAAATATTTTTGTAAATAAACTTTTACGTTAAATATTATCTAGAATAGTCACTTATCAGAATTATACCTTCTAGAGAGATAAAGGTCTGGTAAATATTATTTTTAGAACTTATGAAAGGCCTTGACCTCTGTTTGCTGACAGACTTTATGGGAAAAAGACCATGCTGTTAAAATATTCTCCATGCTTGGGAGGATTGTTTTACCCTTTATCTCTCTATGAATTTACTGGGCAAACTTTTTTTTCACCAACGATTCTTTCACTCTATAGACCATAGCCCTAAATCTCTACTTTTTTTTTTTTTTTTACTTTTTTTTTTTCAGTTTGAGAAGTTATACTTGTTTTGGTATATTCTTGTTTAATTTTGTGGATTTTTAAAAAGCTCTGGGTATGATCTTGATGCATCAGGGACCTCTACATATGTGTGTCTTTATTTCTCCCTGAAGAAGTTAGGAGACTGTGTTAATATGTCAGGCCAGGGGATCTAAAGGCTCTCCTTAGCATACCAGCATGCATTTAACAGCCTTGTTTCTTTCTACAGCTTTCTTTATTTTGTTGACAGTGCTCTTTTTTTCCCCTGTTGTTTCAAGTTATTGAGGAGTTCAAAGTCTGTATAAAGTATCTTTTGAAAACATGACTGCTAATGACGCCTGATTTTCCCTTAAAATTATCCACATCAATTGACTGCTGTGCTGTGTCAGGGAGAAGTCCACATTGCTGGAAAATTGTGTTCCATAAATGATGGTTCTTCCAAAGCTGGGGAAATAAGAGCTCTGTTTTCAATCCATATGCCAGTATTTAGAGATTGTTTGTTTCTTTGTTTGTGGAGGTAAGTGCTGTTGCGTATTAGCAAAATATTTTTTATTGGCAGCTGATATCACTGAACTTTGTAACACTTGGCTGTCGGAAATCAGTTTGTCATAGTTTAATCTGATAATAGTTAATAATTGTGTCCTAGCTTTTGTATAACTTTTGGTGATACAGAATCTCACTGTGATACCTTCTTAGGGTTTTCTGAAAAAAGGGGAAGGTGGGATCACCTTTAGGCACAGAATTTAGCAAGAAGATTTTTTGATTATCTGTATTCCAGCAGTGTGGACTGGTCAGTTTTAATGAGGATTGGAAGACACTGATGTCTGAAATACATACTGTATAAAAATGTTCCCATCCTATTTTCTGGGTTATTGCAGTTATGCAGGTAAGAGTGCACAGGGATCGCTGTACTCCTGCTGTACTCGTATTGTTTGCAGGGAGAGTGAATCGTGAAGTGGTGATTCAATAGCCTGTTTTTGCTCAACCAACACTTTGCATTAATGGTACTCGAACCTGCTGCAAAGTGCTCTGCCCACCAATAAGACTTCTGGGTGGCGATTGGTGCTTTCCTGAACCCAGGCTTGAGTTGCTGTTGGATGTCCTTTGTAGCTGAATTATATTGTTTGCAGTGGTGAAATACACTGCTGGGCCATCCCTTGTCTGGTCTGATTCTGGTCTTTGCCCTTTGTTCGGGCATGTTCTATGTGAGACTCTTGTCAGGTTCCTGATCCAGTTTGCTCTGAAGCTCTAAAAATCAACAGATTTTTGGTAAGCAGCATGGAGTGACATGGACATGGGAACAAGCTGAAGGGATAGAGAGGGAAAGGAGCCTAAGTGCACATTTCTGCTAAAAGATAATGCATTGTTCAGCCATAATCTCAACACTTGTGTGTTCAGGGTATGTTTTTTAAAAGGCTATTTCTGATTCTTTAAGTGAGTCTTTGAACAACATTGTAGGAGCTGAAATTAATATGGACTAATTTCAACCAAAACTTTATGGAGACCAGTGGAGTGCTCTGATTTCAGTTAAGCTCCTAGATGTCAGAAAATGCCGTATTTTAGCATGAATATGGAATCATAACTTGTCCTCTAGCAAATATGTCTTACAGTATGGTTGGATAAGAGTGATAAAAGGTCTGACAAGGAAGCTGAAAAGAGTGTGTGAAAAGCAGGTGTAAAATACATCTTAAGTTTAGTACTTTTATCAGTTTTCACATGCGGCTGCGTACTCCATAATGTTTGGTCTTCAGCATATGAGTTACCTCAACTGTAGTCTCCTCTGGGTGGGAGAGATCTGTGGGGAAAAAATGAGGAGTATTTCTGTTGTGTGCGGTTTCCCAAGTCCTTGCAGCATCACTGGGCAAGTTTGAATGCACCCTAAATAGACCCTGGCATGATTTGACTGCTTACTCGCCTACTAGTGCAGCCTGTGGTGAAAGGTCTGTTGCGTCCTCAGGGAAGTGCTCTCCTGCTAGAGCCACACTGGGTTTTACAGAATCACAGAATGTTAGAGGTTGGAAGGGACCTAGAAGATCATCTAGTCCAACCCCCCTGCCTGAGCAGGTTCACCTAGACTAAGTCAAACAGGAATGCATCCAGGTGGGTCTTGAATGTCTCCAGAGGAGACTCCACAACATCCCTGAGCAACCCATTCCAGAGCTCTGTCACCCTCACTGTGAAAAAGTTTTTCCTTGTGTTTACCCTAAACCTCTTGTGCTCCAA
>JAOEGS010007573.1:0-11646 GCA_025447755.1 Corythornis vintsioides | reverse complement strand
ATCTGTATCTTGCCTCATTTCATTTTCTAAAAGCATTAGCTGATTCTGACACTAAGTAGAAAATTAAAAAAAAAAAAATTAAAAAAAAAAACTACCTACTTTTCCCCTTTGTAACAAAGGAACATTATGCTTAGAAATTACACCTAAAGGTGTTTAATATAAGCATGAAAGAGTTTTGACTTGGTTTCTACCACATCCCTCAAAGCATGACCCAGAAAAGCAAACTACAAAATATTTTTTCAATCACAGCACAGTAGAAAGTAGAACTTCAATTAAACCAAAGGTACTAAAATAGCAGCTAAGAAAATATGCACAATTTGAAGAAAAAGGGTAAGCTATGAGAAGCTGATATGGAAAGACACTGAACAGCTCAAGAACATGACAAACCAGGAATTGATTCATGGACAAGGCTGAACAGGGACACTGCTGAAAAGTTCACACACTTGATGCTACTATTATATCTCTCCAAACAGAACAATTGCAACATAAAACATTTTTTTTTTTTGTTTTAACTCATTTAGTGCAACATACTGTACATTTCAGAAACAGTCTGATCTTTACAAGTGCACTACATCAGCTCCCATGTCTGCAACGGGATGTGTATCAGGTCTGAAGGTCAGGCCACCACAGATATCCATGGCTAATTCACCGTGCCCTATGACAAGGCAGGACATATTCTACTAAGCAGCAGAAATAATTTGGAAATCTTGCTGTTAAGGTTCTGGAACTAAAACGTAATACAGGTTTTCTTCAATAAAAACTGCTAATGCTGACATACAATCAGAACTTTGCATCAAAACATATAACCTAAGAATGAATTCAATGACTATTACTAGTTTAAACTTTTTGCTAGAACATACATGCATCACAAAGTAGTAAAAATCTCACTGTTTTTATCAGCTTCTGAAAATAATGCATTATCACTTAATGTACTGTTTTAGGGATATTGGGAATGAAATAAGATATAAAATGTTTCAATTACATTCAAATTAATAAATATTCTAACTTATCTTCTGATATGAAAATTTCAAAGGTTCACACCCTCTAAAGTGGTGCCAAACAAAACTTCTGCTGATAATTTACCAAAGTACTTCGTAAACCTGGACATGGGATTCCCTACTACTTGTTCCATATTAAGTTTACATGCATCAACAAATAATAATAATAATAATAATAAAAAAAAAATCACATCAGTCTTTAAAAATTGAATTCTGATAAATTATTGCACTCTGGGTGGTCTAGACTTTGTTTTACATTCACCTTGCTAGCATTTGTTCTTTGTTTTCTGATACTTTTTATGTTTTGAATCTACAGCTCAACCAATTTTATGCAGTATTTATATGCTATTTGAATGTACCAATTAAGACCCTCAAAATACAATACAGAAAATGTTGTTTTCATCAGACTTAGCAGACTCTTACAGGATGTTAGGAATTCTGAGTTTCTTGCAAATAACTCGTTCTAAAGTGGTATTATTAGCATACTGGACCATATATTGAGATACATTTTATTCTTGAGGATGTAACCGATGGTTTGCATGAGTGTGTGCTAGCATCACCCTTCTAAGCATCTTTGTCCTCCCATTTCCTTTCCTTTAAGGCCCAAAGTACTTGTAAACAACAGATTAATCCTATCTTGTATGAGGCTAAAGAGAGAATGATCACAAGTCTCAGCACACTGGTACTAGCAGAACACAAGTTAATTTTCCCTAGTCTTAACGTACACTGCCATTCTACTTAGCTGAATCATAACATCAGCATATGTACATCAAGTTTGGCATTACAAAGCTGTCCTGGTTTGAGTGTGAACAGAGCTGATTCTGTTCAGTGATTTTACTTTGCATCTCAGTTCTTCTAACTAACTGCACTGTCTCCAGTTAGCAGTAGGTTTTCCCAGGCAGTGTATGCTTCTAGCGGACACTCACTCTTCAGTGAGTATAAAATTCAATGAAAGATTGGGGGACCTTATTGCTCTCTACAGCTACCTGAAGGGAAGTTATAGGGAGGTGGGGATCAACCTCTTCAACCTAGTTAAAGATGACAGGACGAGGGGCAATGGCTTCAAGTTGCACCAAGGGAAATTTAGGTTAGGTATCAGAAAGAATTTCTTTCCAGAGAGGGTGGTTAGGCATTGGAATGGGCTGCCCAGGGAGGTGGTGGAGTCCCCATCCCTAGAGCTGTTTAAGAATCACATAGATGTGGTGCTGGGGCACATGGTTTAGGGACCCTTGCAGTGTAGGGTTACTGGCTGGACTTGATGATCTTAAAGGTCTCTTCCAGCCAAATCATTCTATGATTCTATGATATGATTCAGTTAGTACAGCCCAATGCCACTGCTGAACCGTGTGTACCAAGGTTGAGGGGTGCAGAAAGCAACAGGCTGCACCTGCAGGGAGAGGAGGACAGGATAGATGACCCCAAACCAACTAGAAAGGGATTCCAGCCCATAGATGGCATATGTGGTATGAATCTAAGGGACCCAGAGGGTCTGTGGCTCCTCTCCCCTCTCCTTGCCCTCTTGGACCACTCTGCCAGCTTTTCCCAGCTTGGCTCAGGTCCTTTTTCAGTTCTTTCTTTGGAGCATCCAAGGAGAACTCTGTCTGTTCTGCTTTTGAGCCTGATCTGTCTGTTCCTGAACCCAGCACCAGAATCCAGCTCCTGATCACAGCTCCTGTGGGGCCCAGTTTGGGACTCTCCCAGTGCCTGCTCCACAGCATCAGTGGTGACAGTGACATAATTCCCATCTAGATTTTGGATTTGATACTGATTTTGATAGTTTCATTAAAGCTGATCTAGTTTCATTTTCTAATGGCTGAGTTTCTCTCCCTTATTCTCTTTCTATTCCCTTTGGGAAGGGAGGGAGGTTAACAGAGAGCATCTGTTATTGGTTTAAGGGGCTGCTCTGACCCTAAAGCATGACAAAACCATTCTCATGTCTGCAAGCACTTCTGCTTCTGGCCTTTATGCAGATCTTTTATTCTTCCCTTTTGACCTTGTTTTGTTGCAGTGGTTTCTTCAGAGTGGGTAAGGTAACCATGCAGTGAAGGATGGGGAGATGAACAAAACAGTAAAGGGAAGTTTACAAGAATCTAGTCTACCACTTGTGATTTGCGTACCTCTTTCATCTTATTCCACAGACTCTCATATTCCAGGCAGAGGTGTTCTTTATTGCTATCTTCAGGACAAACCAAGCCATTGCTGGTTCCTGGTAAACATTCAGCCTATTAGCAAGCAAACAGAACAGTTATCATGTAGATCTACAATAATTGACAGGTTACTGAATCATACCTGATACTTGAGGTCAAAGATAACAACAGACGAATCCCTCTGAATCCAACTGTTGCAGTTAACTCCCCTATATTTCCAGATAGCACCCAATCATGCAGTAAATCATCTAGCTATGTTAATATAGTAAAATTTGAAGACACTAATAATATTTTTTTTTTAACTAAATCACAAAGTCCTAAATTTTCAAAGCTGCTTTTGATTAACTACAATAGTGGGTTTTATTTTCTGAAAATGTAAAGAAACAATAACTGAATCTCATATCTATGAAGCCATGCTTTTCTTGCATATATCTGCAAATTTCTTAAGCATAGTTACTTCTGATCTGTTTTCCAACAAATGTCTATTTCTCCTTATGACAACTTGAATTCAGAAACTTTTTGATTAAAGCGTCCTGGAAGTTACTAGAAAAACAAACAATAGGTATTGGTGGCTACGTGAGAGTGGCCATGGCTCATTGGAAGCCATGCACAGTTGTCTTTTCTGAGGCTCAAACAGGCACAGCATGAGAAACTGATGTACTAAGGCTAAAGGAATTATAAGGACATTCGCCTTGGAACTTAGTAAACAAGTTACATCATAAGGGGAAGAAAGAGAGGGAGGACTGACCACAAAGCAGAACAGAAGTAGGAGGTGTGATGCATTTGTTAACTTTGAATGTTTCCAATTACTAACCAATAATAGCACTGGTACTAACCAAGCAGAACCAACCAGTGTGTAATTCTGTAAGTTGTGCTGATAATAAACCCTATAAAATATGGCAAACCCTAAAATAAAGGGGATGCATGCTGTAACTCATATCGAGTCGTCTGCTTGTATCTCCAGTCCCTCCTCCGCAAAAAGCTATGCAGACAAACAAAGAAAGAGGGCATCAGGACATTAAAGAGAAAAAACAACACAGTGTGTATTAAAAAGTTTGGAAAACCGTTGTGTAAGACAAAAACATATAAAGCTTTGAAATTTAATCCTAGCTTAATCTATAGAAAGATACATGAGTACTCTGTCCATTCTACCTTTGATCCTTACTGGCGTGTTCCTGAACCCGGTGCCAGAATCCAGCTCCTGAACACAGCACCCATCTGATGCAGGGCCCAGTCTGGGAATCTACCAGTGCCTGGTCCACAGCACCAGTGGTGACAGTGATGTGATTACCATCAGGGCAGGAGGGGGAGTTTGGGTTCAATAATGGTTTGTATATATTCCATTATTATTATTTTCATTAAAGCCATTCTAGATTGTTTTCTAATCAAAAAGCATCTCTCCTTAATTCCCTTTCTCTTCCCTCTAGGGGCAGAGGGGGGTTAACAGAGCATCTGTTATTGGTCTAAGGGGGTTCCCTGACTCTAAACCATGCCACAAACAACAAAGACTGAGCAGAGAATTTTCATCATGGCAAAAAGGTTCAGCAACAGAGCTGAAAGGACCTGAATAAATATGAAAAAAACCCCAAGCCAACCAATCAATAAACCTTTAGAAATTTAAAAGGGGTCTTGGGGTGAAATAAAGAGTCCTATCCTTAGCATTCCTCCACAATATCATTAATGAACATAAGAACGTATTATAAAATAAATCCGAATACATAACACACCTCCCCCTGCCCCGTTTAAATTCTTGTATTTTGTTATTGTTGACCTTCAAAATGTCCACAATTAGGTCTATGCCGTTTCAAAGCGTACATATTATGAGGAGACAGAAGCTTCTGTACAGCAAACCAAAGAGATTTATGGTCCCTAATACTGTGCTGTTAATTACATTAGAAAGAATATAGATCAAAGTGTAATATTCAGATGTTTTTTTCTCATACCTTGCAGTTTCCCCTATTTCTGTTTGGTAAAGTTTTTTATTTGTACACTGTCCATGAAAACGTAAGTATTTTTTTTCACATGCCATCAGTATTGATGCATTCCAATTTCAACATGTTATTCCTTACTCCTTCTTCTCTTAGAACTACGGGATTGGGTTAAGTTACACACAGGGATAAGTGGTTGTAGTTTAATGTCAACAAACAGACCAACGACCGTAAGAAATTCAGAGGTGAAAAAAGAAAGCAACAGCAGTCCTGGGAAAACTTAACGGAGGGGGAAAAAAAACCGAAACAAAACAAAACCAAAACTGAAAACCTGGGAGTTCAGAAAGACCTGGCAGGACACAAATAACATCGTAGGTCAGGTTAGATAGGCCGTTCTCATCTCCCAGACATAAATCCCAGAACTATAACAGCGACAAGAGACTATCACAAAGGCGGCTAGTTCCCCGCGCAAGTACAGGCGGGCACAGACGCAGGCGCCCGGCCGAGCCACCCTGTTCCGCTCCCTTCCCGGCACCCCTTCAGCCCTATCGGTGGCCAGCCCTCCCAAGGCGCGGCGGCTGCCCCGGTTACAAGGCCGAAGAACCGCTCCCCGCGGCCTCCGGAACCCGGCACTGTCGCCGAGGGCAGCCGAGCTGCCGCCCCACTCTCACCCATTACCATGGCGGCTCCGCGATCTATGCCCGTCTGGCCCGGACTGAGTCCTCCACTTTTGCGCGCGCTCTCCATTCATTGGCTGAGCCCCGCGCGTCACTTTTGTAGCGCCCGGCGCGGGGTGTTGTTGGCGCGGGAAGCGGCGTGGAAAAGTGACGTCTGGCAGCATGGCGTCGTCCGAGACGGAGCGTAAGCGCAGGCCGTCTGAGGCGCTGGGAGGCATCGAGGAGGAGGCGGTGGCGGCAACAGCGGCAGGAGAGGCAGATGAAGAAGATGAGGAGGAGCGCTGGGTCGGGCCGCTCCCTGGGGAGGCCACGCAAGCGAAAAAGAGAAGAGGTAACGGGAGGAGCGGAGCCCTCTTCCGCCTGACCCTCCGCTCTGGTGGCTGTTTTGGGACGGGGCGTCCGCGCTGGTACTCCGGGGAGGGTCCCTAGCGGTGGGATCGCTGCATGCCGCAGCCCGCGCTGGGAGCGGGAGCGCGGCCCCCGACCCCGGCGTGGTGCGCGCCACGCGCAGACGGTCCGCTCTCGGGAGGCTCCCCCGCGCCCCGAGCCGGGCGGAAGCGCGTTGCCCAAAGCGATGGTTTGGTCGTAAACTGACCAAGCTGTGGAAGGATCTCTCGGTGCAGAGTTACAGGACAAGGGGTAGTGGCTTTAAACTAGAAAAGGGTAGATTTAGGTTAGATATTAGGAAAAAAAATATTTAACCTGAGGGTGATAGATGACTGGAATGGGTTGCCCAGATTGGTGGTGGAGGCCCCATCCATGGAGATCTTCAGGGCCAGGCTTGAGGAGGCTCTTGAGAAGCCTGACCTGGTTAAGAGATGTCCCTGCTTATTGAAAGGGGATTGGATGACCTTTGGAGGCCCCTTCCAACCCAATGCATTCTATGATTAGATGCCTTGACAGCAGCTGCATTGTTGAAACTGTGCAGCTTGTAGCTGTGGAGTGTACTACCTTCTGTCAGGGTCACTGGCCTAAGCTGGAGGTGCAGGAGACGCCTCACAGCTGGATGTTGACATAGTCTTTATGTGTCAGGCTTTTTGAGTATCACCATAATATAAATGTGAGTTTAATTATGTTCTACAGATGCAAATCTGACAGTTCACTAACAAATACGATTGTGTAGGTGTTAACAGTTAGGATGCAAAAATAAGAAACAAAGTCAGAAAAACAAATTATTTTAGGTGAACCAGTTAATCAATGAGTTAGATAGGTGCTAGCACTTAGAATGGAATCTGTGATACCTACATGGGACCTTGAATCCTTTAACAACAACAGGAATACTTTTAGGTTTGGAAGAGAGGGAGGTGCGAATTATCTTCATTTTTCTGGCAGCAATATAAAAATAGTTATATCGATTTTTTTTTCCACTATATTTAGCCAGCATAGCTTTAAAAGGGGCCATTTACATGAGTTAAAGCAGAGTTTGAGTAGCTTTAGGTTACCAAGAATCTCTTAAATTCCAGGTACAAAGCCACAGTGAAAACCTCTTTTATTATGTTTGCAAAAAGTCCTAACATAGTCTTGACTAAAATGGGAACAAACTATGAAAGTGTGTGTAAGGGAGAACACAAGCTGGATGTACCAATTAAAAAAAAAAAAAATCCGGTTTTGTCTTTTTATTCTGTCTAGTTCTTGAATTTGAACATGTTTATCTTGAAAATCTACCATGTGCTTCCATGTATGAACGGAGTTACATGCACAGAGATGTCATTACTCATGTAGCATGCACTAAGTAAGTGTCTTTTTTTTTCCCACTATATCTTGTTGTCAGAGGTGTATTTTTGTGTATGCTAGGAAGTTTTCATTGTGCAAGTTTAAGAATGGAAAGTTTCTATGTTCAGAGGTGCAAAAGAAAGGGCTTACTGAAAAGCAAGATAAATATTGTTTAAATAGACTAAAAGAAGATCTTAAAATCCTTATTGCAACGTGCAGTATATACAGGAATAAGAGCAAACAACCGCATCTGAACAAAACGTTAATCAGCAGAACTGCATAGCTGAGGAATTATTTTCAGTTATTGTTCCTTTTTTTTTCCATATTGCTATCTTTTTCTCTCCATACAAACACACATTAGTAACTACTGTGAAATCAAACCTGAAAAGGAGTAAAATTTACATTGCCAAAAGGGGTAGTATTATTTCTTCAGTTCAGGCTGATTGCTTTTCGTAGATTAATACAGAATGCACGCAAATACTTGTTTGCTTTTTGAGGAATGATGGTACCCATTCAGACAGATTGCCACAGCAGTTTGTTTCAAGTTCATTCTCTATGCAGCATTAATTATAGTGCAAATTACTGCCAAGTGTGAAAGTGTATAATGTATGTATCTTTTTCTTTTCTAATTGCAGGACAGATTTTATCATAACAGCCAGTCATGATGGACATGTAAAGTTCTGGAAAAAAATAGAAGAAGGGATTGAGTTTGTTAAACACTTCAGGAGTCACCTAGGTGAGAGGTTTCCTGTTCTACTCTAAAAGACTTCACTTTTTCCATCTCCTTGTTCTTAGCCACTGAGGATGGAGTGCAAATAAAGAGAGAGGGTTTCTGGGCTTCATTTACCACAGCTGGGGATTAAATAACATCCACATGTGTCTTCCTTCATTCCTCTGTCTTGTTATGTTTTGCTCCCAAGCTACAGGAGGGTTAAGGTGGAAGTAAAACATGTGAAACTCCTGCACAGATTTCCTACATCCTTTGCATTGTCTTGTGCCCCACCTGTGGGGACAACATTTAGGTCACAAAGAAAATGTTTAAAAATGAGTGAAGAAGATACAGAAGAGTAGACAAAATCCAGGCAGATTTTAAAAGATGTTACTTCAAGTGAGGTTACCTTCATCCCTTACATTTTTCTTTTTTAATGCAACAGTGTATGAAAAAAATAAGGTTATTTTGATCTTGAATTATTTCACCTATAAATTCTGCATAATTTTTATGATTATAAGATGAATTACAATTAAGAATTATTAATTTTAACCACATTTTATGATTTTGTAAGAACACATAGCTCTTCTGTTGCCTTCATAACTACACATAGCTCTTCAATACTATGGTATGAATTAAATACGCTGGACATGGTTCTTGTTGCTATTAGAAATTATGATAGGCTGATAAAAAAAAATTTGATATACAGACTTGTTACATGTTTTTTTCTTATTGTGAAAATATGCTTTCAGAATGAGAAAATAATGTTCTGGTGAAATCTTTATCTTAACTGTCAGCTTATCATTAGATACAGAAATAAAAGGTGAGAACAAAGCCTTACTGAACAAATACAAATATTGTGAAATCTTATGGAGGGCTCAATTGCAGAGTAATTTTGAGTATTACTTGTTTTAATAGCAGGATGGTAATAGTCTGTAGAATTGTGTGGGTTCTTTTTTTTGAGATTAAAGCTGAAGAGCACCTAATTTCTTATGATGTTTTTTTGTTCTGTTGTTTTTTTATTGGTTTTGGTTCGTTGGTTTGGTTTTATTTTGTTTTTATTAATTAACACTTCAAATGAAAATAATTGCAATTCTAATATTTCACAGAATTACAGAATGTTAGGGGTTGGAAGGGACCTCTGGAGATCACCAAGTCCAACCCCCATGCCAGAGCAGGGTCACCCAGGGCATCACACACAGGAGCAGATCTAGGCAGGTTTGAAAATCTTGAAAGGAGACTCCACAGTCTCCCTGAGCAGACTGTTCTAGGCTCTCTCACCCTCACAGTGAAGAACTTTTTCCTTATGGTTTTATGGAACTTTCTGTGTTCCAGTTTGTCACCATTACCTCCCATCTTATCACAGAGCACCACTGAAGAGACTGCCCACTTCTTGACACCCAGACTTTCTTCATCACAGAAATGCTCCAGGATGCTCCAGTCTTCTCAGCATCTTTGTAGGCCTCCATTGGACTGTCCAGTAGATGCCTCTCTCTCTTGAACTGGGGAGCTCAGAACCAGACACAATACTCCAGATGTGGTCTCACAAGGCAGAGTAGAGGGACAGGAGAACCTCCCTTGACCTGCTGGACACAATCTTATTAATGTAACCCAGGATACCATTAGCTGCATGAGCATACCGCTGGCTCATGGTTAACTTGTATGTCAGTACTCTCTGGTCCTTCTCCATGGCGCTGCTTTCCAGCAGGTAAACCCCTAACCTGTACTGTTGCATGGAGTTATTTCTCCCCAAGTGCAGCACCCTACACTTGCCCTTGTGGGACTTCATTAGGTTCCCCACTGCACAGCTCTCCAGCCTGTCCAGGCCTCGCTGGATGGCAGCACAGCCTTCTGGTGTGTCAGCCACTCCTCCCAGTTTGGTGTCATCAGCAAACTTGTTGAGTGTACACTCCAGCCCTTCACTGAGGCCATGAATTAATATCTTGAAAAAGACTGGACCCAGTACTAACATCCTGGGAACATCACTAGCTACAGGCCTCCAACTAGACTCTGTGTCACTGATCACTACTTTCTGAGCTCTGTCATTTAGCCAGTTCTTACATCACCTCACTGTCCACTCGTAACCCACACTTCCTGACCTTTCTTATGTGGTTGTTATGAGACACAGTGTCAAAAGCCTAGCTGAAGTTGAGGTTGACAAAATTCACTGCTTTCCCCTCATCTACCCAGCCAGTCATGACATCATAGAAGGATTTCAGATTGGTCAAGCGTGACTTCCTCTTGGTGAATTTATGCCCACTAGTCCTGATAAGCTTTTCTTCCATTCAGAATGAGCTGTTCCATCCCCTTTCCAGGGATGGAGGTGAAGCTGCCTGGTCTGTAATTTCCTGGGTCCTCCTTTTGAAGACTGGAGTGATGTTGGCTTCCCTCCATCTCACAGGCATCTCTCCTGTTCCTCATGACCTGTCACTAATGATGGAGAGTAATAGTGCAGCAACATCAGGAGCTCCCTCAGCACTTGTGACCCAAGGATTTTCAGTTGTTCCCCTTGCATGAATGATCTCTTAATCCTTCTAGACCAAGGAAGAGTCTGTCTTCCTTCCTCTGTCACCAGATCTCCCACTGCATTCAGCAGCAGGTCAACATTTTACCTTGTCTTCCTACTAATTGGACTTGAAGAAGCTCTTCTTGTCTTTTACAATTACATTACTAAGCCAGCTTTAATTCCACGAGTGCCTTGGCCTCATTGTGTCACTACACATTCTGACAACAAGGCTATTTTCCACCCATGTGGCTAGTCCCCTTTTCCAGGTGCTGTAAACTTCCTTCCATTTGTCTTTTTCCAGAAGCTCCTTGCTCATTCACACGTCTCCTGCCTCTTCCACTTGCTTTTTACACATAGGGATCACTGATCATGAGCTTGGAAGAAGTGGTGCTTGAGTATTAACTAGCTCTCTTGGGACCGTCTCCCTCTGAGAGTCCAACCCTTAGGATTCTTTCATGTAGGCCATTGAAGAGATCGAAGTTAGCTGTCCTAAAGTCAAGGATTGCAGTCCTACTTATTGCCCTGCTTCTTCAACATAGGATCCTAAACTCCACCACCTCATGGTCACTGCAGCCATCGATGTCTCCAACCTTCACATCCCCAACCAGACCTTAGTTTTGTTAGTACAGTGGCTAGCAGCACACCTTCTTGGCTTCTCCATCACCTATGTCAGAGAGTTATCATCAGTGCTGTGCAGGAACCTCCTGGCCTGTGTATGCCTTGCTGTGTTGCCTTTTCAGCAAATATCAGGGTGATCGAAGTCTTCCATGAGAGCCAGTGCTTGTCATCATGAGGCTCCTTTCAACTGTCCCTTAATTCTTGCCTATTCAACAGCTTTCAACATGTTGGGACCTGTACTATTTAATATCTTCTTTTAATATCTTTAATATCTAATTATATTGACAATAGGATTGAGAGCACCATCAGCAAGTTGGCAGATGACACCAAGCTGAGTGGTGCTGTTGAAA
>JAOEGS010007568.1:4118-16661 GCA_025447755.1 Corythornis vintsioides | reverse complement strand
GGAGTCTCCTGCTCTGGAGACATTCCAGCCCCCCCTGGATCTGTTCCTGGGTGACTTGGTCTAGGTGATCCTGCTCTCTCCATCTAGTTGGACTAGATGATCTTCTAGGTCCCTTGTGGATGCTAAAATGACTACTGCCTGGAATTTTCCTTCTCATGGGATCGAGAAGATTCCCAGCAGCTGTGACCTTGGTGGCGGCTGTTTGTTAAACAATAGAAAGATGTTTTGATTATGGGTGCTGTGACACCCCAGCCAATCACCCCAGGGGGTGGCTGGCTTCTCATCCAATTGTCTGGAGGTTAAAAGGGTATAAAAAGAGCTGTGAATTAATAAATAAAGGCTTCTTGGCACCTACGTGAAGAAAGTCGTCTCTTCTCACTCTTTCTCCTCCTCCGGCTACTTCCAGATAAGCAACAGTCCCTTCCGACCCCCCACATTCTGTGAGTCTGTGAATCTCTGTTGTCAATAAAACCGCCTGGATTCACGAACCAGAACTGCATGCAGGGGTTGGGCAGCACCCTGGCAGACAGCAGCAAGACTGAAGACAGTTCAACGGTGCCACTGCTCTGGCTCCAGTCCCACTGCCACACCTGCCTCTACACCCAGGTGACAACACAGGCCAGGAGGAAACACTGCTACCCTCTGCTGTACACTCTCCCAGGGTGGTGTTTCTGGACTGAGAAGTGCTGAGCTGCCCTCTACTGATGGGGCAGAGCAGAGTGCCAGAGGGGTGGCCTGCAAAGCTTTTTTTGCTCAGCATGTGTAACCATCACACCACAATTCTCCACTTCACATGCTACCAAAAGTCCTCATTTTAGACAGTGGTTTACAAAGTTTCTTGTTACAGACATGAGGTAACACTGTTCCTGTCCTCAAATCTGTACTGAATTTCTACCAGTGTTAAGACATTAGTAAGAGGATCCTTCTGTAAGTAAATTCATGGGTGTTATAAGAACAGATATTGCCATTAGGATTAACTTTATAAGGCTAGCATCAGGGACTGTCAAACTCTGCTCACAACTAAAGAACAGAAATCTGACCTCTTAATTTCCTTTTTTTTTTTTTTTAACCTCAAGTATTTTCTCATTCACAAGCACAACTTTCAGACCTGTGTTCTGAGTCTGTAAAAAAGTTTACACCACCCCAGACTGTTTTCCTTCATTCCCCATACCACCCCCCCACCCCCCAAAAAAAAAGCTGTTGTGGAAATTAAGTTCTGTAGTTTATACTAACAATTTAAATTTCAAGTTAACTCAAGATCTAAGGCCTCAGTTTAAGTGCCCTGCAATAAGCTCTATTTTATGACCTTGGGACCATCTAAAACCAGTTTATTCTTCCTCATAATTAGGCTTATAGTTTCTCACTGCTGAGGTCTTCAATATGCAGTGACATAGAATGTGTTTGCATCAGCTGGGTGACACATCTGGAACTCCTGGTTCCAATAAACAGCACTGGTGTAGATTCAAAAAGATGCCCATCAGTGCCTGCTGATCTCTCCACTAAACTCAGACCTTGGCCCTGACTGACTGAAGGCACCAACAGAACTACAGCATGAACACAGTCATGACATTACTGCTTCAAGGAAAAGGGAGTTACTGCCTACTTTGTTACTTAAGTACAGTCCTGACATTTTCACTCTCTGTGAGGTGATGCATTTTTAATCATCAATATCTTTCTACAAGGTGACCACTAACCACAACATTTCAGAAGCTATGTAATGATTTCAGAATCAGAGAGATTTAGCTAAGAAAATAAACGTTGACAACACCAGCCTTCAACTTGACCCAGTCCTGCTACAAGCCTCCCGTGTAACTGAGTAAATGGCTGAACCCCAAAGCCACCGCTCCAGGATCTAGTCCTAGAAAGCTGCCCAGGAGGGCAGCCTGTCTGGTAAGACACAGCACCTCACCTGAGCACAGGGAGGACAGTCAGTTTAGTCAAGAACACCCTGCTGAGAAAGCTAACCTGGCCACACACATTAGCTACACCTCTCCTTCACTCTCTGCTTTGGGGTCTCCCATAGCACAGCCCCTCACTGCTGTCGCCCTGAGCTGGCCCCTCCATCAGGGCCCTGCTCCCCCGAGGGAAGCAGCCGAACTAGTTTTCTCACCCGCAAGTTAATAGCAAACAGACATTGAAGAGAAGCAGCCTCGTGCATCAGAAGCAGATAGGAGGGATTGAAAATAAAGTTAACCCCAAACTTTCTTTCACCCTAAGATAATAATTACCTAATCAACTAGAAGAAAACAAAGCTTTTCTCAAACCAAAATGAACACGTTTTCTTCTTTGGTTTTTGTAATCGTTTTGAACTTTGCAAAGAAAGGAGGTGGGTTTTATGAACACTAAGACCTATACAAATACTCTCTAAGTGGGTATGTTTTCGGTTTCATTGAAGTCATAAACATCAGCCCAACTGTCTTGCAAATACACCCTAAACAAACAAAAATGACAAATCCCTCTTCTGTTGTGCAACGTTCTCCAACCACTTGAAACACACGAAGGACAAGAGGGGGTTTATCGCCCCCAGTTTGTGCTGAATAGGCCATTCATACAGGCACGGATGTTTTCATTTAGGCTGTAACCTTTCCAAGATTATGATTTTTATTCCTTCCTCCCACAAAGTTTAAAGAGGGAAACACAAAGATACTAGTTTCTGAAGTGGTTTACAACTATGCTTTTAAAACAGATCGCTTCTGAGGAGAGAGCAACAGAAGTGACCTCACAGAAGGGCTGTCCAAAATGACTCCCAGTGTTTGCAGCCCCGCCACAGCTTCTTGTATGATGCGAGCAGCCCCTTGCACTCCTGCCCAGCTCCTGCATGTGGATTTCAGTTTTCGGGAAAAAGAGGCAGAGATGTTTACTTATCCAGAAATATAAGACAAAAAGCTAATTTGATTATGCAGCCCAGATAACGATCAAATCATTACTCACAAGAGAAAGACCAAGAAGAACCAGTGACACATTATACAACCTGCTAAGTACTCTCTCTTTGACGACAAAAATAGGGGGCACAAAGGTGGTTTTTTTTAGCTCGGCCACGTTGCAGTCAGTAGGCAGAGTGAGTCACCATCCAACTCACCAAACTGCCGCTTTTCGAAAGACTCCTACTTGTTCCCCACACTGTTTAGGGAACTCTGTGCTGGCAGCCAGCAAATGTTACTATTAGTTTATGTGTCTTCTGAAGGACCAGTAAAAAGCAGACAAAAAAAAAAAAAAATTAAAAAATCAACTGCATTTTTCTGTATCATCAATAAAACCGGTTCGGCCCTCCCTTCAGCTAACAAGTGGAGCGCTGCAGGAGCCCACCCAGCACCGGCTGACCCCAGCCCCCCAGCTCGGCAGAGCTGCCCCCGCCTGTCCGCGGCACTGAGCGGCCAACGGGCACCTCCCGCCACCGGCCGCACAGACGGGCACCGCGGACAGCCTGCGCTCCAGCTTCCCCGGGCGGCTTACAGCACCCGTCTGCCGAGCCCAACGATGAAATGCAAAATCTACCTCTATTTTAAGCCACCGCTTTCTAGAATTTGTAATTGGTCCATAACACGTTATGCTGCCACAAGGTTATTTTTATTCACACGCGTATTTATAATCATATACATACACCAAAAAAAACCCTGTTGGCGACAGCGCTTTTATCAGCGTTTCACCAGACGCATGACAGCGTGACAACCACCGTTTCTTCTTCCACGACACAATTAATTCAACCATTGTCGAGCTGATCCAAAATGGCACCGACAGAGATACTGATGGTACAGCAGCCAAGTGTGTGCATCCTGCCTGGCCAGCCAAGGGTACCTGTGCCCGCAACTCGGGCACCTTCTCTGCGAGCTGCTTCCACTGGGAATTTCAAGCCACTTCTGAAAAAATACTGTCACTTTTTTCCGCAAAAGGTGCGAGCGGTTACAGGGGATCCCTGTCAGGAGAAGCGACCGGGACCTGCTCTGCGTGCATGCGGTTGGAGACCAGCGCCGAGCGCTCCGCTGGCCCCGCCGGCATCGCATCGAGCCGCAAAACTTCCGCAGCACCTTGGAGGCCGCCGCCGGCCAGCCCGCAGCCGTCCCGGCAAAGGGCTCCTCTCGCCGCCCGCCCGGGACTAGCCGGCTTCGCCCGTTAGAGCCGCTGCTCCCGCACACCTCCTCCAGACAGCCGTGACCGCTCGGGCAAAGGGGACTCGGTCCCACCACGTCCCCCCGGCAACGGGGGGTGGGCGGCCAGCCCGGCCCCCGCAGTTTTGCACCGCGGCCAGGGGACCCGGCGCCCCCGTGGGGCCGCCGCAGCGCGGAGGATCCCCTACCTTCAAACGCCCTTCAGGGCGCGGACACCGCGCCCACCCCCTGGCCCCGCTCCGGCGGCGGAGGCGACCCCCGGGGCCCGGCGCGGCGCCGCTCGGGTGGTAGCCGCCGGCCTTAGGAACGCCCTCCTCGGGGAGCCGCACGGCCGCCCCCGCCCCGCTCGCCTCCCTCAGCCCCAGGGCCGCCGCGGCCCCCGGGACGCAGCCGCCGCAGTGCGGAAGCACCGGGCCGGGCCTCGGCGGAGCGTAGCCGCTCGGGCCGGGGGGGGGGGGGGGGGGGGGCCCCCCCCCGCGGGGGGGGGGGAGAAAAGCGCCTGTGGCCCGGGGGGCGGGCGCCGCGGGGGGGGCGCCCCCGGCCCCCCTCCCGCTGCCCCCCCCCACCCACGGGGCCGGCGGGGCCCCCGGGGCGGCGCCCGGGAGGGGGGGGAACCGGGGGGCCGGGCTCGGGGGGGGGGGCCGGGCGGGGGCGGGGGGGGGGGGGGGGGCGCCGCCGCCGTCTGGCGGGAGGGAACAAAGCGCCTTTGTCCAGCGGGGCCGGGCCCGCGCGTGAGGCGCCCCGAGACCCCCTTCTCCTTCTTCCCGCGCCCGCCGGCTGCGCTGCCGCACTCACGGGCCTTCCCAGGCTCATCGGGGGCCGCGCTGCGCTGCTCACACGGCCGGACCCCACGGCCCCGCCACCGGCTCCCGCCCGGCGCCCGTCCGGCTCGCCGCAGTTGCCGCTGTCGCAGCCGCCGCCATGTAACCCGGCGCGGAGGGCAGGAAGGGGTGGGGCCACCGCCGGCTCACGCCTTCCAGGGGCGTGAATATGGCCGAGGCTGGGAAGGGCCTCAGGGAGGGTGGGCGGAGGGAAGGGCCGCACGGCCCGGATGGGTCTCTCACCGTTTTCCCCGTGCTGGCCGCGACTCCGAGAGCGCGGCTGGCCCGGCCTGGATCGTGGGGCAGGGACCTCCAGCTGGAGCTCCCGCTCTGCTTCACTCCTCCCGATCCTCTCACAGCCTGCCCAGTGTTCATGGGACACAGCAGATCCCAGTAGCCCGTGTGTCCAATTAGCCGTGGGTGTTTAGCGGAGTCTTACGAGTCCCCGAGTCAATCATTTCCCAGGAACGGGCCTGCGCAGGGGCCACACGCTGCCAACGCGGTTGAGCGTTAACCAGAGGCCTGCAGGCACTACCAGCGGCACTCCAGTACCGGTTCAGTGCTAAAACCTTCAGCTCGAACTGCTGCTTTCTCCTCTGATTTCACCTCTGCTGCCTCCTGATGCTCAGGCTTCTGCTTTCGCAGCCTGCGTTTGCCCCAAGCCCTTGCAGTGCCATGCTCGGCACTGGTTTCTTCATCACGTCCCTTGGCCGCAGCCCAGCACAGCGAGGGAAACCCCGGGGGTGAGGAGGTAGCGGGAATGTGGCTTTTCTGGGGATGAGCTGGGCCTGGTCCATGTGCCCAGTCTCCAGACCCTGCCCCAGATGACGAGGAGTGGGACGAGGAGGCCCAGCACCCGTTGGTGCCAGGCTAGCACTGCTCCTGCCAGCATGGGGGACCCTGAACGGCAACGGGGGGGCAGTGGCTGTGTGGACCCAGGTAAACCATCCTGGCTTTAAACATCCCTCACGGTAGAGAGCTAAGTGCCTGGTTGGAAGATACCAGGCCAGCTTTCCTCTGGAGGTGGCATTTCAGGTGTTCTGCACTCTTGGGGGACCTCCATATTCCCCCCACGAGCACCTGCAGCCCGCGTGCCATCGCTGTCACCTCTGTAGGCACCTGAAAGGGTTTCTCTTGTTACTGCGTTCCCCTTAATGGACATAGGCAGAGGTAGTCAAAGTCTACTTTTCCCTGGAAGTCACATCTAATACAACAGAGTGAAGTAAAATAATTAAAATGTTATTTTTTTTTTCCCATGAGACTTTTGTACAGCAGCTTGGTGGGGAGAGAGTCATGGAAAGGCCAGGCCTGTAGGTATCAGAATAGCCTCATGATTCCACCCAGGGTGTCAGTACAACTCTCTGAAGATAGGGTGTGCCTTTCCTAGGTCACTTCTATGCCTTTTCAGCACAGAAGATAAAACAATTACTACTGATTTTTGCTAGCTAAACAGAGGTGATTTATAGTCAGTACTGGAGGTTTTCATTCAGTCACGTGTCACTATTTCCAACACCCCCCAGCAGAGGTGCACCCTACAGCACTGCACTACGAGCACTGACAGTTCACTCTGCAGTATTTGCTGACAGCTAACCATGCTGTCAGCAGCAGAGAACAGTCAGAAACAGTTCTGGTGCCCACTCAAAAGAACAGAGCTGGAAGATGACACTGCTGGCTGCTCCAGAGGCCCTGCTTCTAAACATGGTCCATACAAAACCACACAGCAGAGCATATTTGGAAAAGGTGATGTTAGGATGTCAACCAGAGCCAAGCCACAGAGGAGTATTTACTTGCATTAAGAAAGAGATTTGTGACTCAAAAAAGGCAAGAACAGTAATGATTGTGTGTCTAAATCCAGAGCTGTTCAGTTCATTAAAGAAGCCTTCCCCACAAAGTATTTTCATTATGGGAGGCTAAGAAGCAAGCTGATCCCAGGGTACTGCAGCACTGCAATGTTTATGTTGCAGCCTTGCTGTAGCACCTGGAGTTCCTCATCATACTGTGTCCCTTGGGACTATTTGCCAGTGCCCACACTGCCATTTCATGGGTGGAGAAGCTGCACACCTGTGGAATTTGCTCTGTACCAGCCCAGACACTGAACAGCAAACATGGGGATGCCCGGGCAGCACGTGCTCACTCAGAAATGTCACGTGGTCCCTCATTTCTCCAGGTAACTAATTAATAAATCAAGAGCTACTTACTTAATTTTTCTCCGAATATTTTTCTGCCACTAAGACAGCACGGGCTGTGGTAGGATCCAGTGAGTGAGATCCTTCCATCTGGAGGCAAATCATGGTGCAGGAAGGTTACTGCAGACTCACTATTTATAGAGTTGCATTGCACGCGAGAGGGTTTCTCAGAATTTGGCTGTGTCATAGCAATTTATAGCTCTCTAATCCAGAAAACTGCTAATCTGCTCTCAGATTTTTAATACCCTATTGATTAGGCTATAAATTACTGTGTCAAATTGTTTCCCCATTCCCCAGAAGAATACAATTATGGAGGGTGAAAATGATATGCTGGATGATAGCAGCCCATTCTAAAACATTTGTAAATATTAACTGCCAGTAAAATGCAGAGTGAGAAAAGAACTGGACTTCAAAGGTCATAAAGACCAGCAAATTAAAAAAAAAAAAAAAAAAAAAAAAGAGGCCTGAATCAATGATTAATTTATTATATCAAAGCTCAAAAAGATGAAGCAGTAAATTCCAATGTCATATTTCAGCCTGTGTGTATATTGTTACTCAGAGAATAAAAGGGAATAAACTATTTTGAAGGGCCTATATCCATTATGACTGGCAAGGGAAGAAAGATTTGGAGGTGGTTTGAAAAGGTTGCCCCAAGGTGTCTTGGCAGCTCCAGGCTCAATTTCACTGCTTTGCTGAGCTTTTCTATGGGGAATATTTGTTTTCTGGCATTATACAGCTCTCTGATGATTCCAGGTATTTTCAGAAGAGGCTCAACTTCAGTCTGTACCTCACATCAAGCAGTATCTAAGGTGGGACCTGATTCTTGGCCTGTCCTGCAGGATCAGGCTTTGCTAAAACATGCCCAGTGCACCCACTGGGCGTTCCTGCTCAACTTACTTGTCCTCAGCAGAGGAAGGGAACCGTATCCCAGGACTGACAATGCCCACCAAAGTCTAGGATTCATTTTGCATGGGGATAGGAATGAGTTTAGAGAGAAAATCCAACTTATTAAAAAGGGGTGTGGAGACATTCAAGAAACATCCAACTTGGCTGCCTCTTTGGCCTGTTCCTGCTTACCTTGGCTCTGCAGGGTGCTCTGGACCCTCTTTGGTTTTCCTCACACAACTCCCAAGAGATTTTAATAGTTTGTTTGAGTCTCTTTTAACTGTTGCCTTCTCCAAACAGCCTGGGTCTCTGCGGGTGTTAAACAGCCTTTACAAATCACTTGCAGTTTCTAGTGCTGATGTTCAGTACCAAACAGTCCAGAGAAATCTGAGTTTCACTGACAAAACAACAGCTGAGATAGCTTCATTTCTTGGACATTTCTATGTCCTTCCAAAGGTCAAACTTTCCACACTGGATATAGGGCTTTTTAATTTGTTCTTATTAACGCAAACACATTTTTCTAATGAATGCTCTCTAGGTTTGCAGCCTTTAAAGTTTTCCCAATAAATTTTAAAGTACTTCATGCCAGAATTCTGAACAGGTAGACTCACAGAAGTCACCAACTTAAAATCTTTTAACAATTTTTTTCATCAAAATCCTTTTTTAGTTAAAGTCTGCTTGGCAGTAGCCAAAGCTACCTGGGCAGAGACAAGATGCCATCACTTTGTTCGCCCTCACTTGGTAAAACTGACTTTGCTAAAGCAAGCTTTGTGCCTTCTCCATTATGATCAGGAAAGGAGCTATGACAACATCAGGGCACTTACAAGAAAGGAAAAAAGCAAACCCTAAATCTTCACCCCTGTGTGAAACAATTGTGGAAATGCAGAAGGACATACCATTACCAGAGACCAAGTCAAACTAAAGGCAGCCAAGTACAAAGGGCAAGTGAAGGTGGAAAAGAAAGTCACGGAAGATACTCAACTTTGAGATTAAAAATATAAAGGTGCTGTGACATTGGAAATTCTGTGAATCTGTGGGGAAAAAGAAATCATTAAGCACTTAGAACAAGTTCTTCTTCCCTGTGGTAGATGATCAGCAATCTAGGACAGCAGCACAGGTAGCTGTGTGCTGGCTCTCTGCTTAGCATCACACTTTTTTCTTGTCAGGCAATTCCATTGCCTGCTTTTTCTAGATCTTAACCAACACTCAGCACAGGGGACCAAGCAGCTGCCTAAAGCAGGAGCTGCCAAAGTCATGGCAATACTGGGAGAAGAGCTTGGAAAACTTGCCTTGTAGCTGGATCATCAATGAAAGCATCAACTGTCTGTGTGAAATTCACTTGTAGGGCTGGAGCTCTCCCAGATTTCACAGCCTTTCATTAATTCCTAGTTAGTTCCCCCTTGCCATCAGTATTTCACACACAGGGACAGCAAACTACCAAGGGAGGCAATTAAGTGTCAGGTTTGACTGCCCTTTAAAGGAGGACTGTACCAACACTGTCACTCTTGGTGCTCCAAGTGACACGAGTCGCTTCTAAGTTCCAAGCACAGAAGTGTTCTGGAGCCAGTGGGTGACTCTACAGCTCTAAAACATGCTGTAGAAGGAGGAATCTGTTGTGACAAGGCACAGTGTAGGATGAAGTGGAAATATGAAACACCAAATGCTTTTTCCCCATCACTTCAGATATGAGAGAATTCTATGTGCAACAGTTCCCCCCACTCTGACTGCGGGAAGGCTCTGCTCCCACCCTCACCTCCAAACCCTCCAGTGAAGCCATTCAGAGAAGACCACTGCCCAGTTGTCTCTGTACTAGTTACTGGACTGGCTGCACTGCTGCTAGAGTACTGAGCAGACATTATTTCAGTATCTGTGGTACCTGAAGTACTCCAGTGTGGAGAGAGGCCCTGGAAGCAGAGCAGGCTGCTCTCAGCAAAACCAGCACTGGGTTTGGGATCCCTCCTCAAAAATACATCAGAACTTATAAGGGCCTGATGTGGATTTGTGTAGAACAGTGGTGGATTTTTGTAGATCTGTCGCATCTAATTGCAGAGTTAGGCAGGTTGCTGTGTTCATTTCCACAGAACAGAAACCCTTCCTATATGCAGCACTTGGGTTGACACTGCATTACAGAGATAAAGCCTCTGCTGTGCAGTTGCAAAAACAGCTTCTCTTCTCCAGAGGAAAAAAATCAGACTCGGGTTCAGAAACATTCTCACCAACACCAGAACCTTTCTGAAACACATTTTCAGGGGACAAAGCTCAACACAAGCACACAGCCATCAGCTGGTTTAGCACTGGTTTAGCAGCCTGAGGCTGCACAACTTGGACATATCAAACAGCAACATATGTTATCTCCCTTCCAGCCTACCAGGGGAGAAGGGAGGTGCAGTGGGTTGAGGTATTTCAAGCATTTTAACATACTACTTTGCAATAAACTACACACAACAGACAATTCATTACTGTCAGGAGAAACTTGGGGATTGGAAAAGCAATATTGTGATAGTGGAGGAGTCTGCTACTTAGACTTGCTCCTGTAGAGAGCATGAGTGGGACATGGACTCCAATGCCACCTGGGCCACTTTGGTCACTGGCACTTGATCTCTGTGGTCCTTTCCAACCCAAACCATTCTATGATCCTATACTTCTGGTGGTTTGTGAAAACAGGATGAAAGAAGAGGGTTTGGGTGACTCCTGAGGCAAAGCCCATCCTCCATCCCTGTTGTCCTGCTCACAGAGGTCTCCACACGCCTGGAGGCAGCAGTTTCACCAGCAAGCAGCACCTTGGGGGGCTGCAGGGAAAAGGCAAGAAGAGAGGTGCCAGCAGAGCTGGGGCAGTGTGAGTGCTGCTGCTCTGGGTGCTTTTTGTCTGTGGCCAACAGATGTTTTCAGGATCCCCAAAATAGCACTTGTCATGAAGAGCAGATTGGCTGGGAGTGATGCTGCTCCACTTATGCCACCTCCTGCCCCTGCCAGACTCCCACCCCAGCCAGTCTCCTGAAGCTAGAGAGAGAAAGCTAAGAAGCACTGAGGAGTAGAAACTTGCACTAGAACATCTACCATCAAACCATATGGCAAATATTGCTCATCACAAAAGCTACCTTGGGACACTTCTCTTGTATCTCCAGGCATCAAAACTCAAAGTTTTTCTTTTGTTATAAATTTTGGAACTTCTTCCTCTCTCTTAATACTCTGTATTTTTTTCTCAATGCATGTTGTACCATCCATTTCCAACATTTTCCACTACAAATATATGGTGTGGATGCTAAAATACTACTGCCTGGAATTTTCCTTCTCATGGGATGGCAAAGACTCCCACCAGCTGTGACCTTGGTGGCAGCTGTTTCTAAAACAGCAGAAAGATGTTTTGACTCTGGGTGTTGTGGCACCCCAGCCAATCACCCCAGGGGGTGGCTGGCTTCTTGTCCAACTCCCTTGAGGTTAAAAGGGTATAAAAAGAGCTGTAAATTAATAAATAAAGGCTTCTTGGAATCTTGGTGAAGAAAATTGTCTCTTCCTCACTCTTTCTCCTCCTCCAGCCACTGGCAGATAAGCAACAATATGGGACTATTCAATTTCCCATATTCCCCAACCCCATAATATCTTTAATTAAAGATCTTCTAAAACATTTAATATTTTCTCAACAGTTTTGAGACACTTTCTGGGAGGGAATACATCTCCAAACTATTTGTTTTCTCAGGAAAACTGGGCTTTGCCTATGTGCCAGAAGCAGCAGGCATGTTTATAAATAGCTCTGGACAGATGACAGGAAATGATGTGGGAGCTCAGGCCACTCCACACAGGACAACTGTCTGAAGTGCCAAGGAACAGGGACTTGCACCACTCACTGCTACACAGGGGAGGGGAAATGCACAGAACCATCATTATTGATCATATATGTATCATACTGTAGTGGGAATCAGGCTTATGAAACACAAGATCTCTATCTTATTGCAGCTCAGGAAAAAAAACCCTATTATTTGCTTGCAACTACACTACAATGAAAACCAGAATTTATTTTTTTTTTTTCCTTTAAAGAGGAATAACTAACCAGAATTGTCTAAACTCACTCCTTTTGAGGAGGAACTTTCCCCTCCTAACACACTATAAATACCAACACATACACTGAAGATTCTCCAGACACTGGTACAATCTTCTAACCCTGGTATTTCCCATCAGCTTCAGTAAAGACTCTCCCAATACAAATGGATTTAAATGGTCTTAAATCTGTCCTTGCTTGAACAAGAACTTAGTTCTGTTCAGTGATTTGACTGTCTTTTCCTCTTTGCAATAATACAGAATTTAGACAGAATTCAGCCAGCAACTGTTACATGGAAACTTAAGGGATGTGCTGGAACGTGTCCAGAGAAGGTCCCACGAGGATGGGCAGAGGCTGGAGCAGCTCCTGTGAGGACAGGCTGAGAGAGCTGGGGGTGTTCAGCCTGGAGAAGGCTCCAGGGAGACCTTCAGGTGGCTCCAGGATCTGCAGGGGCTCCAGGAAAGCTGGGGAGGGACTTTTGAGGCTGTGGGGCAGTGACAGGGCTGGAG
>JAOEGS010007567.1:0-22149 GCA_025447755.1 Corythornis vintsioides | reverse complement strand
GGGGGGGGGGGGGGGGGGGGGGGGGGGGGGGGGGGGGGGGGGGGGGGGGGGGGGGGGGGGGGGGGGGGGGGGAATGGGGGGGGGAACGGGTCCCCTTTGGGGGCCGACGATGAGGAGAGGTGGTTTCGGGGTGGGGGAAGGGTGGGTGCCGTCAGGGCTGGTTTGATTTGGTGAAAAGAAACCGGCTTTTGAGGGAGGGGTTAGCGAGGACGGTTTGATTTCTTTCTTTCTTTCTTTTCAGCGCTCGGAGGGCTCGGCAGTGCCGTGCTGCCGTAGCAGGGCAGGCTGGGCTGGGGCGGCCGGGGCCCAGGCTGGCGCTAGGTGAGGGGCAGGGGGGCTGCGGAGCTCCCAGGCCCAGCCCCTGCCCTTTCCCCGGCCATAAGCTAGCTGCCTTCCAAAATGTGGCTGGAAAGCTTTGACGTTAGTGGTGGCAGAGGAACCGCTCTCGTATTTGTAATACCACGACGGTAAAATCTGTTGGCTGCAATTGAAAAGAACCTTTAGGGTGTAAAAGTCTTATTTTTTTATATATATACTAATTTGGATTTTTTTTTTCTAATGTCACCGTAAAGCTCTTAATTACAATGCAGTCGCCTGAAATGTGAATATTTGTAACGCTTGAGCCTTCACAGTTTCAGCGACTGAAAAAAAAATAATAAAATCTGCTATTGTAGCCTTGTAGAATTGCTGTAAGCACATATCCTGATGGCATAGGCAAATAGTCTGCTAAATTACCGTGATATAATGAAGAAATAGAGATGTTAATGAGATAAATTGCTCGTAAGGAGAGTTTTTCAAGCCAGCGATAAGTTCAGCATTGGAGGTTTTGTATTACCTGTGTTATACAGAACATGCTGCTTGGAGATTTACTGCAGAATGGTAAATTTGTTTTTTATTACTAGATGTTCTGGAATAGAAGTAAAGTGAACAAAATACTGTTGTTTTTGTTTTTTTTTTTTCTTAATCTGAATTCTGATATTTAGAAATGCTAATAATGACTGTGGTGTTACCTCCCTTCTACCTTTAACGTGTGTGGTTGTGAGGTGCAGACACTCCATTTTTTCCTGAATTCTCCACACAGAATAGAGTGAGGTCTGCACAGAGTTGAAACTGAGAAGGTGTTTACTAGTCAGTCTTCTGTGTACACCTTGGCTACTTGCTGGTTGTCCAGGTGGCTAAGATAAGGCAGATTTCATGTGCAACCCCCCACATCTTTACCTGCTATCTCTTTCCAACAGCAGACACTGCCTAGCATTCCCATTTGAAGCTTCAGTATTCCATGATTGGTTAACTGAGTTAAACTAGCTGGTTTTGTGTTTCCTCATTATTTGGGGTTGTATCAATGTTAGGATTGATGGGAGTGTGTGTGTGTGTGGAAAAAACCTGATGTGGGTTTCTGAGGGTGGGATAGTAACACTGTAAGATCTGCTAGGAGGTGGTAATCCTGTCTCTGATTGGAAGGAGAGGAGGAGGAAGGCTTTCAGCTACTGCTGGAGAGGGTCTTTTTAGGGATGCTGACTTTATAGGAAAAGGCATGGAATATACACCTATTTCTGTGAGGAGTTAGGCAGCCTCTAATCTGGAAGTGTACAGTCCCAGTAGAGCAACCTAGTGATGGTAGAACCACTATCACCCAACAGCTAGACAGCCAAGGGAGTGCCAGGCTTGGGAAATAAGTGTAACCTGGGCAGAATGGAGCTGAGTGTGTAGAGAACAAAATATGGCATCTGGTGCCAATGTGAATCCATGAGCCTCCAGTTAGATCTTCAACAGTCTGTGTATAGTTAATGGGCTCTGCTATAGTCTCTGTAAGCAGCAACCAAAAATGGTGTGGTGGGGGTTTTTTGGAAGTGTTATTTTAGAGACTGGTAGAGAGGAGAGGGAGGATGACTCTGTCCATCCCTGCCATTAATGTGCACAACTGTGTGCCAGGCAGATGTTAGGTCTGGTACTAATAGAACTTAATCTAATGGTGATGTAAAATATGTACATATATATATATATTTGTGTGGTTACACATGCACACAGAAACTTGCTGTCCTGCTTATGCTGTCAGTAAGGCTTAAGATAAACATAACTAAATTAATTGTAAGTGTGGTAGTTATTCAGGGTTTTGGTTTTGATTCCACAGGTGCAGCAAGATACCATTTTTCTCTTTTTGTGTAACAGATGTTACTGTGAAGAAAGATGGCTGTGTTTCTGCTGCTAAAGTACCTCCTTTTATTGTTTTGATTAGTTTATTCTCCAATAAAAACAAAATGGTGTTTTGGAAAGGCTGTTCCATAGCTGATTTTTCTGTTGCCTTTCTGGTAATGCTGTTCTTGAACATAGTGATTCATAGTAATACATGGTTTTTGTCCAGTTTTGCATATTTAATGTCATCATTTTTTATGCTTGTATTGCATAGACTGTTTTATGGAAAATATGAAAAAAGATTCCTAGGACTGTAACGTTGGAATCTTTTTGACATTGTATTTATTATCATTCTGGAGCAGTGCTAATAATTGCCATACAACAAATACATTGATATACATGACCTTAGTATTTTCTTTTCTTGAAATGGCAGGACTGGTATAATTCAGAGGCATGAAAAGTACCTTATTTATTTATTTGTTTGTTTATTTATTTTAGTTAAGCTGGTCTCCAGGTGGATTATTTTTTTTTCCCCCTTGTTTTCTGAATTTACTTTCCTACAGTAAGGTTTAAAGTTATGGGCAGAATGTGCAGAAATCCATCCTAACACAGCAGGTCCTGCTGCATGAGAATTCTTTCTTGCTTTGGAGGACTGGAAATTTAGTGACTAGAGATTTCCATCTGCACAAATTCCTGTCACTTTTCAGTTGATAGTTACACTTAGATTTGTTATCATTGCTTTATATTTTATTTGGCTTGAGAATAAGGGAATGTTCAAGATGTAGGAACAGAGAGTGGTGATGATCCTTACTCTGGGAGGAAAACTGTGGCAGCTCTTGTTACATTCAGCCCCTTGGATATTGCAGGGTGGCAAGGAAACAGTAATTTCTCCTTTCCAGCCTTAAAGGTTTCCTCAGTGTGTGCAGTAGATAACAGCCAAGCTTTAAAGCATCCCTAAATGCATGTTATTTTCTGGAACAAAGGAGATGCTTCTTATTCCTTCCTGTTTTCCCCTGCCAGCCTGCTGGTGGTTGCAGTGGCAATACTTGTCACCAGTGCTGGAGTTCATTTTTGAGGCCCTCCATTGTAGGGAGTGTTGTCAGTGCCTACCTTTAGAGCTGCTGGGGGATTTCAGTGCAGTCATCACAGGAATTGGTTCAGTTTTCATTCAGTTTTCTTGGCTATAGGTTTCCTAATAACAACAGATAGAACTGTGGACTGCCCATTAGCAGCAGCAGAATAAACTTCACTCTTGTCTGCCAGAGGACTCCAGAAGACTTTTGTTACCTGTTGAACATTTTTTACCTGTTGCAGCTCTTTTTATTTTTCCTGCAATAGTGAAATTTAATTATTAATTGTTGCAGTTGTCTGTGAAGCAGTCTCTCTTGCTTTGTTTATGACCTGGTGGAGATAATGACTAGCTTGCACAGGAGGGAAGGGCATGTTTCAGGTCTCATTCACACTCTTCTGTGTCTTTACCTTATGCTGTTGAAGTTTTCCCTGGTCTGCATCAGTCCCATCAATGCCCAGACATGTTCTGTTCCTGTCTTCTGTTTTCCTTGAGAGCAGCTTTCTATCTGAAAGGGGGAAATTTGAGCCTTTTCCATGGCCTGCTTATGTCTCCCAGTCCTTTGTCCCCTCCAGAGCCTATTTCTAACACTTCATATGTGTCTTCTCAGACATTTGTTCAGCTGTCCTTTCCAGTGGCTTTAAGAAATAAACTTTATCATTGACTTCAGATTATTTTTTTCAGGAATTGAACCTAATTGTTGGGTAGTGTTTCTCAGCAAAATCAATTTGAAACTGTTTTCTTCCAGTCTTATGTTTGTACCAATCCAACTTGGGTGATGGGTGGCTTGAAATCATAAGAAAGAGAGACTGTTTCTTAAAGCATGTAGAAAGATACTGAAGATAAATGTAATTTAACCATGAACACTCTGTAGCATATGTTGGAACACACTTGGCAGTGCATTCTAAAATAGAAGCCTGTGCCCTGGTCCTTCTCCTCATCATCACCTTCCTTCTGAGACAGGAGTCTAGGAGCCCAGGCTTGTCCTTGGCTTTCTGCATTGGGAAGTTGTGTGTGCCATTTTCTGATTGTCATGATGGGGACATTCATTACTTGGTAGCTTTTCCTAAGGACCTTCTCCCATAGTCCTTGCACAGTGGGATAGAGAAGTGTCAGGGGTCAGGGTAACTGTCTTCTGTGGGATGCCTCACCTGGCACTTGTGTTTGATCAGAAAGCACTGCTGTGGCCTCAGAAAAAGCACAGAAATTCTGCTGTGGTTTAATGGGAAAATAAAAGCCACAGAAACAAACCACCCCTAACTAAAGTGAGACTGAGGAGTTGCCAGCTTCCATAAGGTGGAGAAATCAAAGCAAATGCCCTTTGAGAAGGTTCCAGTGGATGGGACGTGGTTGGTTGCTGGGAGCTGGTGTCTGTGCACCCCTGAGCTGCCAGGGTCAGGGCATCCAGAGGAGTCAGTACACAGGAGTGTGCCTCAGTCTGTGTGTCCTGCAGAGAGCACTGGGAGCCTGCACAGCAGCTTCAGGGTGAGGAAGAAGTGGAGCTGTTGTGGTGGGGAGGGCTGTGGAGGTCCAGGGAGCAGACTGTTTTCTGGGGAAGAAGGGCCAATGTTAATTCTTCTCTTGGTTCTAGAAGGCACTTGCACTGGTGGGAGGGAGCAGACTTGGGAAGTTCTTTCTTGTAGCCCATGTTTTGCCATCTGTTTGATTGCAGTCTGGAGCACTAATCTTAGACAGGTTGACATGTGTGTGTTGGTCTGTACTCCATGATTCTTGCTTGAAACTCAGAAAGTTAAAGCACTAGTAAAAGTGTTACTATACATGCTAATTATTATCTAGGATTAAGCCTGGTGGTCATTTTCTCTTTCAGATTCAGGTTTTAGAAACCTGTGTTGTTAAACTTCCTCTCACTGTGTTCAGCAGCAAGGTGTGTGTAAGATTTTCAGGTAAGCTGTTCTGAAATTGTGGTGAAGTCAGAGTTGGTGTCTTGTGTTGGTCAAGTCAGTTGCTGGTGACTGTCATGTTCACAGCATCCTGTGGATATCAGGACACAAAAATAATTACCTGGCAATCTTTCTCTGATCCTTCACAAATATAATATAAAAATGCTTTTCATTTTGAAGCTTGAGGCAGTGAAATTTAATTTCCTTTAGAAAATGTGTAATAGATAACCAGTTGTTAACTAATGGGTTAAGATCAATGGTGTGCCTTTAATCATTAAATCTCTGGCTAATTCAGTGACACGTTTAGGTTGGAAACTTTTTTGAGAACTCCTAGCATTTTAGTAGACCTTGTTCATAGATGTGTTTGTGAGATATTTTTGATACTTTTCAGGAGAATATCATGAAAGTACTGAAAACTTACTGAATTTTCTTGTATGCTGTAGTCTCCCTGCACAGAACTGGGGTTTGTGCCAAATGGGATTGTCTCTGAGTTACAGTCTAGTATAAATCAAAATACAGAATGGCTAATAGTTATTTGGGTACTGTAGCTATCAAGAGTGATTAACAGCAAATAACTTTTGGGAAGTTTGTTTTTATTGATGGTGTAATGTCTGCTGTGAGTTAAGGAAATGGCATTTTGGCATCACTCTTGTTTGAATAACTTTCTTTTCTAAATAGTCTGTGGAAGGAATTATGCTCTGATACATGAGGATAGTTCATTATTAAAAGGCTTGTAGCAAATACATGAGTATTGATGTCTTGAAGCTAATGTACCAGAGCCCTTTGCCACACAGACAGCAAACTGTCAGAGTAATCTGTCCAAAGAACAGTGCCTTGATTAAGGTCTGATGCTCTTGAGTGTGTGAAACAGTGAAATGTGGTGCTGCCTTCACCTTAGCATGCTGCAGCTCTGCTGTGCTGTGAGAGGGTGGGTTACTAGAGAGCATCTGCCACTTCTCTGTTGCCTGGCTCAATCCTAGCCCTCCACAGATCCAGTCCGGGATGCAAAGCCACAGTGGAATACTGGGTGGGCCTCTTTGCAAGGACAACAGGTATTTTTTTTCTCCTCCACCCAGCCTCTGCCTCCTGAAGTGTCTTGTGCTGTCCATCACAGGGAGGTGTGCCAGTTTATTGCTGTGGGTGTTGAACCCACTGGTCACAGCATTGCCAGCTGGGCACTTTGGCACCTACCCCTCAGGGAGGTTTGGCAGAAGCAGGACAATGGCTTGGTTTGGGGACAGGCTCTGTGTGGGGGAAGTGCAGGACAGTTCCCCCCTTCATCTCCCTCTGCTGAGCTGGTCCCTCAGGCCAGGGTGTAATACATGACTTAACCTTTTGTGTGATAGCAGCTTGATTCTGCCCAGGGAAGTCCAATTATTTTAAATAACAGGCTTGCTGTACAGACCAAGTTTATGGTGAAGGCTGGAGGAAACTAATGCATGGGCTGTGGGTACTCTTCCCAGATTGGCCAGCAGGCATTTGAAAGGTTTTGGGAATGGGCAAGCACTTTGTGAGACAAGGAAACCTTTCTGAAAGCCTGTCCCAGGAATCCTTGTAAAAGAATTGGCTTGAAAGACCCTGAGTTTGGGATATCTTGCTCTGACAGTGTTGAATGATGGTAAGTAGAGAACAGTGATGATTCAGGATCCCTGCAAAGCCTTCCTGGGTTTTTGTTTATTTGTTTTCAGACCATCTAAGCTGTAGTTGGAGCAAAGTGTCTGGTTTTTGGGTGTGGGTTTTTTTGGTTTTGTCTGTTTTAGTAAGAGTTGCCACAACAGTGTTTTAGGAATTATAGCCACCAATAATATGTTGCTGGTGTGGTAAAACAGTACATGATTAATATTAATCTTAGAAATTTATGTCTGTAAGAAATAGCTGTGAAAGTATTTGTTATTTTCATGAGAAAATAACAGTTTTTATCCAGTGCCACACACAATTCATTCTTCTAACTTACCTTTATTGATGTTGTAGGATATAATGTTGTATTTGTTTGGCATGTCCAATTTTTATGGGTCATTTAGTAAAATATGAATATCCTGCTGATGACAGAATTTAATATGACAGTCTAACAGAAAGATTATTCAGGAGCCTATTAGATGAGAATTTGAACTATGCAGTACATGTAAGGTTTCATATTTACAGTTGCCTTTGCAATGTCTGAGGCTCACTTCTTATTACAATGGATTCTGGTATTTCTACTTTCTACCAGGGCTTTCTCCTCAACAGACAGTTTAAGGATCCTTAAAAAAAAAAAAAAGACTAATAACCTTTCAGAAGTGAACTTGTGGACTGCCCTGGTCCAGATTATTGGATATCCAGCTCTCAGAGTGGGGCAGCAGACCTTCCTTTGAGGTTAGCAGTTCTGCCCTATGGCAAAAAGCTGCACACAAATCTTTACCTGAGGAAAACATCCACCAAAAAAAAAGTTAATTTAGTCAAGAAGTTCTTTCTAACCTAGCAAAGCCTTCACTAAGTGGAAAAGCTCTGTATTTGGTCAAAAGACCTGCTCTGTGCCCTTTGCCAGAGAGAAGGGGTGGCTCAGAGTCAGCAGAGTTGTGTCTGGGGGAAGGAGGCTGAATCTCCTCCCAGTTGCAGTGCTCTCTGAAGCAGTTGCAGGTTTTGCTCCAGCTTTGGGGTGATATTTGTTGAAAAGAAGGCTCAGAACGAGACACAGCAAGCTGGCACCTGTTACTGATCAACTAACTTTTAATATTTTAATGTTTTCTATACTAAAAGATGGGGTTTGTTTTTGTGCTGAGTGTCGGGGCATTGACTGGCACAGGCTGCCCGGGGTGCTGCCCTTCAGCAGTGGGTGGATGTGGCACTTGAGGACATGGTTCAGTGCTCATCATCATTCTAAATAGACAGTTGGACTCGATGATCTTGGAGGTTTCTTCCAACATTAATGATTCAGTGACAGCCCTTCCTCATCTTCATTGCAATTAATTACTACGAAAAGATTTGTTATTCCGTGGATGTTAAAGGGTTTTTTTAGCTTATTAAAAATGAAGCCTGCTTAGTGCATTTTACCATCCTGTGGTTTAGCTATCAGTTGTCAGTGTTTCTTAAACCCTCTGTTAGTGCAGTTTGATGCATGCAATACCAAGGTGTCAGTGTTTGTCTTGCACTGGCAGGGTTGCATTGCACCATGCCTGGCTGCCTGGCTGGGCTCTGCTTGGAGGGGCAGTTCAGTATGTGCTGTACCCAGGCTGAGCAGGAGGCTGTGTCTGTGCTTGTGGTGCATCTCCCTGCCTTCAGCTTCCTAATAAACAGGCAGGGTTGACTAGTTTACTGACAGCACACCCAGGCCCAGGTCTGTGAGCACAGGCAGTCAGCTCCAGCTCTGCTCTGGCTTCTCAGCAGTGCTGAAGGAACCCAGTGGGCAGAAAGCTAATCCTGAGGTGCTGGAGCTGGGCTGTATTGCTTTGCAGCCTTATCAGCAATCTGATCCCCTTGCCTGCCCTCTCACAGGCTCTGAAAGCTTGCCAGTGTCGGTAGGAATGGGGGGGGGGGGGGGAAACCTGGTCTTTTGGTTTTACCAAACAGCAAATTTTTTCACAGGTCAGAGTTTATCTCTTTCATCCTCATTTAGTCTTTTCCCTATTAAAATTGATGTGAGATGTGCCTTTATTTGGCTATATTACTGAGATTTCCTTGGTTGGTGAGTTTTCTTTGTGTGCTGTGCTTTTTTTCTGTCTGTTTCAGGTGAATTTTGAACAATTGAAACACCAAACAAGTGTCTCTTTTTTTATTATTTTTTTTTGGTTTCTACTTAGATCTCATTTCAGAGTTTCTTCTGTCCTACTTTTGCAAGTTATTGTTTCTTCCAGAAGCCATGGAACCTTTCTGACTTCAGTGTGTGTGTTTGTACAGAGGAGCAAACTCTCAGACAAAGTCAGATGGGTATTTGAAGGATAAATCTAGAAGTGTTAAATACAAATTCTTGGGGTTTTTTTTCCTCCTCCTTCCTTTTGTTATGTAGATGCAGTGGTTTATTTCAACCTGATGTTCCAATTGTTGCAGCAAACCTGAAAGCCTTCTCAAACAGTTGGTTGCCTAATTTCCAGGTAGTTAGGCTAGGTTATTAATCTTCTCCTGCATGTGGCTGCCTTTCAGCACTTACTAAAAATAGATTGCTGTTTGTTTAGTGCTGCTGTATTCTCAGCTGAACAAGCCTAGCTTTGTTTTATGAAGATGGATCCCACAGTGCATAACTAAGTCTTAAATCAGAAGTGTGCAAATCAGATGCATAATACACTGGAAGGGCTCCTGCTGTGTTCTTCTTGGCTTAGAAAACTCTTCCAGTGTTCAGAAAATGAGATCATTTATGATCAACATCACATATGGATTTGCCACAGAAATCTGGAATTCTTGATCAAGTGTCACCTTCCTTAAGAGGAATGCTCCTTAGCTTTATGTTCTTTCTCACACAGGCAATTCAGAAATTGCTCCTAGTCTAATTTAACCTTTTACCCCTCACTTTCTCCTATAAAATAGGAAGATATATCTCATTTTTATTTATCTTTCTTATAAAGCACTGAAACTCCTTTCCTTTTGGAGTTTATAGTATATCTCTAGTCTAACCATAGAGAACTGGAAGTAGAAAATTTTGTATAGTCATCATGCTAAAGATGGAAACCCCCCCTTTTTTTTTTCTTTATTGTTGGATTCTGCTTTTAATGTTATTTATTTTACTTCTTTGGAAAGTTTGAGTGGGTGACAGCCTTATTCAGAGAGAGGAAGAGAAAGTGACTGAGATACTTCATGTAGTTAGTGTGTGTGATGATGGTGTGGTTGCCTTGGGTGATGCTTTGCATTGAGGAGCAGTCCCTGGTTTCACTAGAGGGCTGGTTGGCACCAGGAGGGTTGAAACATTCTGTCCCCAGTGAGCCAGTCACAGCAGGTAGTGTGGCCTTTTGTTCAGGCTCCAGGACTTGCCAGGTCAACCTGGTCCACTCCTGAGCATCCTCATGGTAAAAAATAAATTATTTCATTGAGCTGGAGTTTTCTTAGCTTCAGCTTGTGTCCAGTTCTTGTCCTTTTGCTGTGCATCTCTGGAGACTTGGCTTGCTTCTTCTCCTTCCCATTATAGTTGAACAGCAAAATATCTCCCCTCAGCCACAGGCCTGAACAGCCCCAGCTTTTTAGTGTCTCCTTACATCAGGCTTGGTCCCTCTGGCTGTCTGGACAGCCCTTCACTGGGCTTGCTGTGGTGGCCAGTGTCTGTTAGGCTGCAGACCAGAGCTGGGTGCAGTGCTCTGGCTGTGGGTTCATGGCAAGCTGCTGTGTGGCAGGACAGTCAGTGCTCTGCCTGCTGGCTACCCTGGTAGTGTGTGATGTGGCTGGCTGGCCTTCCTTGCTGGGAGGCTGCTCTGCTGACCCATGTTCAGTTTGCTGCCCATCAGGACCCCCAGCTCCTCTCAGAGAGCTGCTCTTTGGCCACTCACCCCCACCCTGCACTGCTGCCTGCACTGAGCTGTCACAGATACAGGACTTTGCATCTGCTGTCATTGAACTTCATCAGGTTGTGGTCAGCCCATTTCCCCAGCCTGTCAGCTGCCTCTGGATGTCAGCCCTGGCTTGCAGTGTCAGCTCTTTCCAGTTTGGTGCTGGCTGCAGGCTTGGTGGTGCCTTGGTCCCAGCTCCAGATCAGTGACAGAGCCATTCAGTAGTATGGGCTCCAGTACTGATCCCTGGGAGATGGCAGCAGCTGATGTGTGCTGACAGCCATTGCCCTTTCACCCCGGGGCTTCAGCTGCTTTTCCTTGCACCTTGGAGCCTCACCTGGCTGCAGGGACCCTGTGTCAAAGACCCTGAAAAGCCAGTGCTCTGTCTTCCCTCCCAGAGCCAGACATCTCACTGCAGAATGAGGTTCTTGGGCATGGTGTTTAGAGTTACTGCCAAGGACTGGAATGCAGACCAAGGCTAGGTCCTGTGTTCCAAACTGGAGGGTGCAGAAAGTGAAAGGCCACACTACAAGGAGGAGTGGACAGGACAGGTGACCCCAGACTGACCAAAGAGGTGTTCCAGCCCATGTGTGGCATACTCACTGTGTGAAGCTCTGGATTTGGAGGGTCTCTTGGAGTTGTTCTTCTCCTGGGGGGCTCTTCCCCTCTGAGCACCAAGGAGGCCTCTGTCCATGATGCCTTTTCCTTAATCCAGCTCCTGAACACTGCTGTGGGGCCCAGACTGGGACTCCTGCAGTGCTTGCTCCACAGCACCAGTGGTGCTGGTGATGTCACTAGCATCAGGGGGTGGGCTTTGGTGCTGGGTTTGTATATATTTGTATATTCATATTCTGGTTTTCAGTAAAGCTGTACTAATTTCCTCCCTAGCAGACTAGCCAGTAGCTCACTGATCATCCTTGCTGCCCATCTTGGAGATAGATAATGATGGATTTCCAGTCACTGGTAACTGGCATCATAGCATGACTTTCAGACATGATGTAGGGAGGTCACAGAAGTGACATTGACAGGATTCCTCAGCACCATCAGATGGATCCTGTTTGAGCCTGTGGGCTTGTAAATGCACAACCAGCATCACACTTCCTTAATCATATGTTCTGGACAACAGGTGATGTTGCATTCCAGCAGACTCTGCTGGTGGAGCTGGGGAACTGGGACATCAGAGGGCAGAACATGCCAGTGAAATCTGAAATGGCATTAAAAAAAACACTTTAATTTGTTAAATTTTTTGCTGTGTTCTTTGTCCTTAGGTTCCTGTCTCATTGAGCACTGGGCCTGTATTTACTTTAGTATTCCTTTTGCTGCTGGTGTAAATAAAGAAGCCCTCTTGAGGGACTTCTCTTTGTTTTCTGATGCTATCCTTGGATGATCCCTCCCCACTAGGGGATTGTCCATTGTGTGCTCACCACTGCTATCTTACCAGAGAAACCTTCAAAGACACTGAAAACATGTACCATACTTCAAAGCTCTGCCCTCCTTTTATCCTCTTCTCTTACTCCTTGTTAACACTTAGAAATGTGCTAAACACAATTCAGCAGCTGCTCAGACTTGCAGAGCTCTGTGTTCTTGAGTCCCATCATTGTGTGGAGCCCTGCTCTCTGGGCAGCAATGCATATCAGTCCTGAAGGGCAGCAGCAGTTCTTGATGAGAACGTGCAGATGATTTTCCACCTTCAAACTGCAGAGCTCTTACCAGTGCTCTTGCCTGGCAGCCTGTTGTCCAGCACTGGATGCTCTGTGTCATTGGCTTTCTGTAGACATCACATTTTTGAAAGAGCAGGGCTTTTTATTAGCCATCTGAGACATTACATTGCTTTCCAGTGTGACAGAATGTCCATGTTTTGTGTGTGCTGCACTGGTGTTACAGAATTCTGCTGCTAAACTCTGCCTCATCTTGCTGCCAGTCTGATTACAGCCTGTCACTGAAGTGGTTTGGACAGTTCTTGTTTGGTTCTTTGCTGTTTTGTTTCTGTAGGGAGAGGAAAAGTGACAGCATCTGTAAGCAGTGGAGCTGTAACTCAGTACCTGTAAATGTGGGGCAGGCAGTGGCTCCATGTGGAGTTCTCTGATAGCCTTAGGGAGTCTCGTTCCCTGGCAGCCCCTGAGCTCTGCTGTGCTGTGCCAGGGGGCTGAGCATGGAACTAACATAACAAAGACCCCTCTCCCTCCCTTGCCATCGAGGCTCTTCTTCCAGCTGAGTTTCCTTGCTCAGGTTTGCTGCTGGGGAGGAAAGGGCTGTGCAGAGCTACACAGGGTGCAGAACAAGAGCAAGAAGGCCCAGCTTTTAGGAAGTGTGGAAGGTGTGTAAATCCATTTACTCAGTGCTGCTTCAGGATGGGAAAATGCAGCCTCACTGTGGCTACACAGTTAATGCACTAGAGCTGATGGTAGCAAAGCTAGAAGGTAAAAAGCTATTTTGCATGGAAGCCTGCCTGAAAGCATAATTAAGTAACAGAGAAAGTAAAACCATTTAAAAACATTACTATGTCAGATTTTTATGGATACTCACATACTTTTAATGTATGTGATGACTCTGAATGAACAGCAGATTAGAAAGCTTAGAAGCATTCTTTTTAATTTATTTAAATATGAGTCTGGATGAAGGCAATGATTCTGAGAGCATTTAAATTAATTTGCATTTTTTGTGTGAATGCTGTCTCTGGCAAGTTACAGTTGTGATGGTCAGAGCATGTGCAAGCTCAGGCCTGTAGTGCTGCTCTTACCAGTGTAGCTGGGGACAAAGAATGTGAGCTTCAGGTCCTTCTAGAAAAACACCTTGGTCCTGAAACAAACCTTTGTTTGATGTAGGGCTCATGTTTCATGGCTCTTGGACATGCAGAAAGAGATGTGATCTGTAGATGAGACTTGTAAAAGCTTCTGTGTGTTGCAATAGAAACCTTAGAGTGTTTACTGCTGTATTGTGAGTGTGGTGGGGAGCTCTTGGCAATGCAGTGGTCTGGCTGAAAGGTGCTTCTCTAGAGAAATTGGTCATCGTGTGGCCAATATAATGAAAAAATAGTGAAAAAAATATATAAAAAAAAAAAGAAAATATAATGTAAAACTCATGGGTCAAGATAAGAACTGGGAGATCACTCATGAGTTTGGGCAAAACTGACTTGACCAGGGGAGGTTGATTTGATTGGTAATAAATTAGAGTAGAATAATGAGAAATTTAAAACCTAACCCTCAAAACTCTTTACCCCCACCCCTGCCTTTTCCCAGACTCAGCCCCACTCCTTGTTTCCTCTCCTTCACCCCCAGCAGTGGCACAGAGGGCAGGGAATGGGTGCTGTGGGCAGTTAATCACACGTTGCTCCTTCCCCTCCTTCCTCCTCACACTCCCCTCCTGCTCCAGAGAGACCTCTCCCCACAGCAGGCAGTCCTCCCAGGGGCTGCCATCCTTCCTCAGCTGCCCGTGCCCTTCCTCCTCACACTCCCCTCCTGCTCCAGAGGGACCTCTCCCCACAGCAGGCAGTCCTCCCAGGGGCTGCCATCCTTCCTCAGCTGCCCGTGCCCGGGTGCAGTTGCTCAGGGACAGAGCAGGCAGTGAGTGTCCCCCACAGGGTCACAGGTTGTGCTGCAGACCTGTTCAGCAGGGACTCCTCCATGGCTCTGCAGGTCCAGCATGAGCTTTCCACAGGGTCACAACCTCCTTTTGGCAGCTGCATGCTCCTCCACCCCTGGTGACCTCAGAGGGCTGCAGTGGGACAGCTGCCCCAGCATGGGCTCATGCCCTGCTGGGGAATCTGCTCTCTCACAGTCTTCTTCTCCTGCTTGGTCTCTGACCTTTGTTGTACAGAGTTGCTGTTTCCTCTCACACATTCTCTCTCTGCTGGCCACCATTTGTGGTGTTCCTTTCCCCACCTCAGGGTGTTCTCCAGAGGCACTGCCATCATCCCTGATGAGCTTTCAGATGCTAAACTTTGTCCTTATTTATTATGTGAACTTCTTCCCTCCTGCTTAGGAATTGCTTAACAATGCAGTCGAACGAAAGGAACTTCCTACAAGTATATCTTGTTTTGAAATCCAGAATTTGCTAATTGGATTTTATACAAAAAGACCATGTGGGGATTGGCTTCAGGATGTGGTTAATAATGCCATGAAAGTTCTAATGAAAACTAGAATGTGGATGATTTTTTCAGGGCAGTTTTTAATTGACTTTTGAAAAATGCCGTATAACTTGTCACAGTTGTTTAAAAAAGCAGTGAAATATGTGAGATACACCTGTTTAGGATGAAATTGAAACCAGGTTCTTGTGCTCAGAATTGCTTATCTCCCTTGGAACAGCACCAAGGGGCATCCTGTAGCTGGAGGGGAAAAATGATTTGTCATTGCTAATAAAATTTGCTAGAGCATGCTGCCTTTCTTGGGCAGGGTATGGCAACTGCCTTCTGCTGGCTCAGTATCTTGGGGGCAGTTCTGCTTGTTTGAATATTTTCACCTGCTGGGTATCAATGTGTCTTGCTGATTAAAATGGCCTTGGTAGTGGATCTAGTAAAAATTGAGGTTCCAAATGTAAGTCTTGCCTACTGAAGTTATTAAAATCTTAGTTTGTGTGACAGTTGATTTGTTATCCCTATTTAAAAAAATAATTCCTGCATAGAATGTGATCCCAAGTGACAATGCAGAGAAAGCAGCTCAGTCAGGGGAAGAGTCTGGCTGGTGTTGCTCCTAGGTTCACTGTGCTGGTGGGACTGAGAGTGAAAATGGATCCTGAGCTGTGAGCAGAGCTTGATGCAGCCTTAGGACTGTTCTTCTGTGGACAGCTGGGCTGTAGCAGTGAACAAAACATCTAACACAGAAATGCTTCATTCTGGGAAGGGAAACAGAAAAAAATTAAACTTCTTGAGAAGGAAAGAAAAGGTGCAACTGGAATGTAAAATATTTGCAGAGAATCTTGGGAGTTAAAGGCAACAGATTGGGGGCTTAGAGCACATGGATGCTGCATATGTCAATAGACTCCAGAACACCCCCCAGGTGTTGGATAGCCAAATGTTGAGGTAAGGGGAAATGTCTGAAATACAGCCTCATGTTTCTTGAATCTAAACTTCTGTCCAGATGATGAAAATGGAGAACATTAAAAAAGCTGGTGGATTTAACCTATAATTATAATGAGGCAGGAAAAAAACTTTTAGTAACTCCCAACAGGCATAAAAACTCCTGAGTGAGAAGTATTTAAAAAGTTACTGGAGCATCTGTAGGGTCACTGGGCAGCTGAGATGTTAATGGCAGCCTTGGAGAGTGTGAGGTCACAGCTGCAAACTGGCATTGCCTGCACTCCCTTGGGCAGCACCTGCAGAGGTCTCCATGCCAGAACAGTTCTGCAGGAGGGCTGTGGTGGAGTGTGTGACTCAAACTGAGCCATCAGTGGCAGAAATGGCAGTGCAGGGAGCAAAAGGCAGCAGGACCAAGTGGCATTCATCCAGCTGTTGTAAGAGGAGCCTGAGGGCAGGGGAGCTGATGAGTAGAGTGTGTTACTTGTTAGCATCACCTTTCTCTTGCAGGTAAAGAAGGAGGCTGGTACAGTAGCTTTTTAAAGAGACAGTATTTATAGTGTATATACTCTATGTAGTATAGAAAGAGCTATTTGAGGGCCTTTACATCAGTGGGCTTTGTGACCATACAGGCCAAATTCTTAGAAATTACTATGAAGAACAGAATTAATGATGTAATTCCCTCTGTAAAGTCCTTTACCAAAGGCTTTTGAAGAGGCTAAATGGACTCTGGATGAAATGCAAATTTTTATAAGAAACAGATGGAAACAGGGCAGTGATGTTTCATTTTATTAGGAGGAGTAACCAAGTGAATTCCATGAAGCTCTGTGTTAACACTGGTGCCCAGATCAAACAGCTTTGGTAGCAAGGTGACAGGGTTTTCTAGAGGTTGCAAACTTGAGTTAGTAGAGTGGATAACTATTTAATGAGAATTGAAGCTGCTTAGCTTTGGGCTGTGTGGATTAAAGCCATATCTGAAGCTCAGTGTAGGTAAAAGCCAGCTAGTCTAAGTGAATGAGAAGTAAGGAGTTTCTGTAGAGAGTGATTCTCTCTGAACTGGTTCTAACCAATCATTACTGGAATGTGGAATTACTTAATAATTCAGTGCAATTCTCAATTACAGGGAATTCTGGTGTTAAGAATTATTGCAAAAGCAATAAAGAACAAAAGAGAAATGTCATTGTACTTCTATAGAGACATCATTTGTGTACCTCTGGAATATTCCTCATAGTGCTGGTATCATCATCTCCAAGAGTACAGTAAACTAGAAGAGGTTTGGAGAGAAGCATTGAGAGTGATTTTAAAGACATGAAACAACTTTTGTGTGAGGGAAAAGTAGAGTTGTTGTTCCCCCCCCCCCCCCTTTTTTTTTCCCCTGGGAAAAAGATAAGTGTGAAAGAAGACTATAATAGAGATCTGTGATGCATGCAGTTGTGAGGGAATAGGGAAAGGTTTCCTATTGCTGTCTTCCAAAGGACAGGAGCTGTATGGATGAACCTATTTTGTCAACTGATAATTAAACATTGACATCAACTAGATAAATACTTGGGGAAAATGTATACATCTGGTTTGCTCCTCTAGTTTGTGTTAACTCTGCTTGGAATCAAGACTTACCTTAACTTGTTCTCATTTCAGCTTTGGACAGATCACAGTCCAAGAGAGATGGAGGTTTTAAAAATAACTGGAGCTTTGATCATGAAGAAGAAAGCGAAGGAGATGCAGAGAAAGAGTAAGGATGCTTTTCTCTAAGCTATTGAAATATAATCTATACAGCAATTTTGAAGTAGATTATATACAACATAAAGCAGAGTACACCTGAAAGTGTTGCAGTTGTCTCAAGAGCTGCAGTGCAAAGTGCCAGGAGCCCAGAGCAGAGCCATGTGGAGATGCAGAGCAGGGGATCCAGGCAGCTTCAGCTTCTCCTTGAGGAGAAGTTATGCTTAAGGCACCTCAGTAGCTCTCTGCCTACAACTGGATAAACTGAGCTTAAAAGACTTTTTTTTTTCTGCCCTGTGATTATCTCCCTGTGTAGACTCCAGGCTGGTTTTGTTCCCTCACCAGTTATTTCTTTAGTGGTATTTTACATTTACAACTTAAACCCTGGGTGTGCAGTTTGAACAGGTACCTTGTCCTTGTGCCATCTTGTTGTTATAAATGATGTTTTATCTTTACTAAAGTATCTATTTCCCAAAAGACCAATGAATTGCTAATAGAACAAGAAGCTCCATGCATGAAGAATGTGTGTCAGGTGTATTGGGTTTTTTTCTAGATATTTGGAGAGTAGTTTAAAAACTATGCTGTGGTGCTGTAGTTGGGAGGAGCTGAGTCCTGTGGTTAAGTTAAAAACTAATTCTTACATGAATTTGTTTCTTGTAATAATCTGTCAGATGCTGTGTGTTGGAAGGGAGGTAGGAAAATAGAAATAAGCAGGCTGCAGCAGCAGGCAGTGCCATCATCTCACAGAAATGAAGAGAGGGGGTGTTTCAGGCACTGAAAGTGAGGGCAGTGTGTGGTGAGCAGGGAGAGCCTTTCTCAAAACAACTGATCAGAAGTGGCAAACACTCTTTAATTCTCAAACCAAGGGCATTTTAGTTTTACAAAACTAACCTTGCTTTTTTTCTTAGCAGTTTTCTATCCATTCCTGATGCCCAGGACTCTGTTAAGTGCAGTGGCAGTGCATACTGTTGCTAGTATTTGCATTTTACTTGTCTTCAGAAATAAAAGTAACTCAGTGTTTGTGAGCCTGGTGCCTTTTTTCCTTCTAGTAACTTCCTGCTGCTTTCCACTTGTCTCCAGCTGATGTTGGTTTAAGACACATGATGTAGGGATGCTCAAAACAAAACCAAAAACTTGGAAATCTGTTTATTATTGTATCTGAATTTAAGATGGTATTTCTGAGGGATTTTTTTCATTCCTCTCAAATATTCTGTATGTTCAGTAGTTTTCCTGTAGCCACTACTGAAATATTAGCACCTACATGCATCAGTAATTTGTTCTGTATACCTGTGAATTACACTGGAAGTGTAGATAATAGTTGAAAATTGATTTAAACTGGAGATCATGCCTTTTTTTTCTTACCCATCTGATACCATTTTGGGCAACTTCTCACTTCTAAATAGCTGTAGATTTTAAGCTGCCTGCATATTTACTTGTGGTAACACTTGGGTTTTTTTCTCCTTAATAGATATAGAAATAATTTGTGTACTTTACTTTCCTGATACATGTTTACATTGTATAAAAATAAAATACTGACAAAAGGGAATCTTTAGAAAACAATTAGACAGTAAATTGTCCTTTTCCTTCTAATTTCTTTCTAATCTCTTTACTCATTTAAGATTAGTAGTTTTAGTTCATAGAATTATTCCAGCATAAAGCTTTGAGCCCCCCAATATTCTGAGTATACTATGCAAGAAATTTGTATTCTGGCAATAAAATGAAAAGAATTCAAGTGTCATTGACTGTGGTATGCTGCTGTCTGCCAGTTGTGCTTGGCACAGCCACATCTTGTGTGGAAAAAGCTGTAAATCTGCAGCAGGCAAATGGATGCTTGTTGAGGCACCAGCATTTGTGTCTGCCCTCATCACTGCTTTTTGCCCTCTTAATTGCAGACACAAATTAGTTTGTTTTGAACTGGCCCAAGAATAACATTCCAGCACTTACAGACTGGCTGCATTCTTGCTTTACTCCATTCCTAACTGCTGCTGGGTTTTGTACTGGCATGGAACTAGAGCCAGGGAAATTCCAGATGGTAACTGCCATGTATTTTATCCCAAACTGAGTGCCTCAGGTAATCTTCAGTCCACTTGAAAAATGATAATTATTTAAATGATTTACAAGATTTGATCTACTTAAGAGAGCAATCAAGATCAGAGCAAGTGACCTGAGACTTCGCTTGCTTTGTGCTTGGAGATCCCTCAGAAAGAGAGGAACCTTTGTGTAAAAGGGGGTTGGACTAGATGATCTTCTAGGTCCCTTCCAACCCCTAATATCTGTGAATCTGTGTAGAACAGTGAGAAAAAGAGTTGTTGGGATGAACCCCCTGCTGAACAGCCTGTGTGGAGCCTCAGCATAAATGCTGGCAGTGTGCTCCTGAGGTAGCAGCACGTGTGAGAGGATGCTAGGCTAAGGCAGATGTGGCCAAAGTAATATATTAATTAGATTGATCTCTGACATTAAGATGTTCTAAAATGCTTAAGAGTTTTATTAATTATTGTTCTTTAAGTGTCTTGGATCATTTATATTTACTTATTTTTAAATATCTGGTCTTTTTTGAAGCATGTTTCAGTTTGCCTCACACTGCTGTTGTAAACTGACAGGCCCAGTCTTCTCTTGGAAGGGTTCTCTTGTTGGAATGGTTTGGTTTTTTCTTTTTTGTTTTCATACTGTAGACGTGGGCCTTCTGCTGAAATTTGTTCAGTAATAGCCTTATAAAAAAACTAATACAGAAAATGGATCTAATTTATTTGGCTGCTGATACCTTTTAACATTTTCTTTCAAAAAGTCTTAACTTTTCCCCTTTTATTTAGGGGAATAAACTGTTTGTTCACATGTATTCCTAACTAGAAAAGCAATGACACTTGAAAAAAAACCCAAAAAACAACTGTTTTGAGAAAGGAATAAAAAGGAAAAAAGGCAAAAGAAATACCTGTATTTATATAGATGTTTTATGCTCCTTTTGTGTCCCTGTTAGTAAGGCACCACAGCTTCTAAACTGACAAAGAACGTTTTGTTCAGAGCCTCAGTTGTTAATTTTCAGCAGTTTCAGTTGAGATGATTTTTATCCCATGGCAGTGTGATAAACACACTGCTTCAGCCCTCTGCAGGGTGCTGCCTGCACACCCTCCTCCTGGGCTCCCAGCTGAGGATTTCTGGCTGGAAGCTGCAGTTGCATTGGCAGTGGCTGCATCAGCTGGAAGGTGACTGTGCCTGGGGCTCACTGCACTGAGCAGATCACAACTGGGAACTTTGGGCTGCCTGTGGATAGCAGTGAAAGCATGGCCAGTTAAACAGAGCTGTCTGACTTGATATTGCATCATTCTTCATGCCTGCAAACATTAAACTGATGTGATAGGTACACAGTGTTTGTTAGTTTACTCAATACCTACATTTGGATGTGTAACAATGAACTCCCCTTTTGAAAGAACTGTGTCTACTACTACTACTACTACTAATAAATAGGAGTAATTTAGGTAAAGACAGCTTTTAGGGCTTCTAAAATGTTAATTAAAATCTTGAAAAGTTAGAAATGACTGTTGTGTGGTGCTATCTTTCTCTGTGGTGCCCTGGTTAAAAGTGGCAGTGTAGAGGCACAGCCTTCTCCAGCAAGACCACTGGAGGTTTCATTTCAGGAGTGTTAAATGGTGATGTCTGCTCTAGGGGAGTGTGGTATAGTAGGTTTTTGGGGGTTTTTTTTGCCTGTCTTTGTAAATTGCAGATTTTAAGTGGGCATCTGCAAGCATGTGACACAGGAGTAAACAGCCATGACTCAGTTGCTGGCTGTGCTGCTCCCTGAAAAAGCCTCTCTGGCAGTGGGGTCTATACTTTGCATTCCTTAAAATCTAAAAATATTGGTTCTTTAAAAAAACAACAACATTGAATTCCCAGATACTTTTCTAGTCATGTTATCTTAGTTGCATCATGTTACTCTTGTTCAGTTGGACTTCAGAACTTTTTCAGTGTTTTGTTCCTTTGCAGTTTCTTATCTCTCACCCACCCAGGCACCCTCTGATCAAGTGTCTGCATCCTGAAGCCCTGGAAGTGCAGCCACTGTACAAGGGCATTTGGACTTGTGTAGACCTGAAGTGGGGAGTGTGTTTAAAGGCAAAATGATCTGTCTAGATCATTTGATTCCCAGGAGGTGAATGGCAGAGCTGCAGGTGCTGTAGGTTGCTCTTCACAGAAAATCTTTGGTTGGAAAAGACCTTCAGGACCATCCAGTCCAGCTTTCAACCCAGAACGTTCATGGCTGTGCTGCAGGTTCTTTAGTACCTGGAAAAAGAAAAAAAAAAGGATAATTTTTAAACTCACTGCCTTCTGATGAAGGGTTGAGAAAGCTCAGTGAGCCCCCTTGAAAGCAGAACCCATCCTGAAAGAGATCAAACCTCAGTGTGCACTTTATACTGGAAATGAGTGTGATCACTGCACTGCTCGTGGCACACCCAGAGCTGTCATGCTCTGTGCACAAATTGCACCAGTGCCACTGCCTGGCACACATCATTCTCCCCATACCAAAGCCAACTGGGTGCAGTCTGTCTTGCCTCCTGAAGCTTCAGGGTCTGCAGAAAGTTGAGAACACTTTTTTTGTTTCATGTGGGGGTATCTAATGCATAAGGTTGAGAAATCAATTGTAACATGAAGGGAAATTTGTGCATGAAAGGAGGGTTGAAGGAATTAGAAGGAGGGGTGCTGAGTGGTTACCTTATTAAAGTCACTATGTATGGGGGGCTGCAGGAAGGCTGCAGAGGGGCTGTTTCCAAGGGCCTGCAGTGAAAGGCTGAGGGGTAATGGGTTGAAATGAGAGCAGAGGAGATTGAGACTGGATGTCAGGAAGAAGTTGTTTCCCTTGAGGGTGGTGGATCAGTGGCACAG
>JAOEGS010007565.1:26893-37553 GCA_025447755.1 Corythornis vintsioides | reverse complement strand
CAATAGTTTAATAATAATTTTATTAAATAGTAAATGCATCATACTTTTATTAATTAATAATTAAAGACGTACTTGTGGACCACAGAATGTTTTTCCTATTTTAATTGTCTGAGGAACTTCTGAATACAAATCTCAGGTATAGAGGTTTATGTTTGCTTTAAGTGATTGGAGCTAGGGATCAGTCACTCCTTGTTTTAGAATCAGAGAAGAAGTGGAAGTTAAAACCCCAAATGCCTCTCTACTTGGCTCTGTTCATCTGGATTTCAACATTCTCAGCCTTGTTCTTCATACTGGGCTTCATCAATCTGCTACAGATACATGATGCTGCAAACATTGCAACTGTGTGGTTTGTTCTCCCTCTTGTGTTCATTCTCAAGCTGGTATTCCAGTCAGATTAAGTAAACTGATTTTTGAAGCTGAAGATCATTAAAAAGTCTTATTGATATGGGTTAGGAAAATAGGGTTACATTCTTATTTACATTAAAATTTCCAAAACTGGATGAAAAAAGCTTATAGTAGTTTTCTATATTCAATTAGTTCTCTGCTGAAGGAAAATAAAGGAAGCAGAGGAAGGGAAGTTTCTCTCATACTGAGAATCTGCTCTCTAAACACTTTCTGCCCATCCTTGTTTTTCACTGTTCCTGCACGAATAATAGTTTATAGGAGTAAAAATTGACATAGATACTGCATTCAGTGCAAAGTCAACAAATTTGTCTTTGTTTGTTCACTGAAAGAATGTAGCAAAGAAAAAAAATCCTTTTTTTTTCCACAGTGTATTTTTCCACTGTATTCTTGTACATTAATCTTCTCTCATTTTGAGATCAAATTTACTTTCCCTTCTTTCTCATTTCTTTCAGTCTCCACGTGGCCCTCCCAGAAGCATCACACTCATTGTGTAACAACTCTAGAGTGGTCCACTGAGCAGAGCATTAGATGTCAAGCATTCTTGACAGGCAGAATTCTCCCAGATAGAATAATCTGCATTCTTTTAAGTTAATCATTTGGGATCTATGAGAGTATCACTTTAACCTAATTTTTCTTCCACAAAATCGGGCAGTGTCCTGCATAATTTTGGAAAAACAACCTAATTAAAAAATGGAGAGGAAAAGAAGCAGTTTTAGTATTTAGAATCTTTTCTCAAGGGAAACAATGTCCATCCTTGTTTTCTCAATCAGTTATTTTAGTTAGATTCAGTAATTAAATGCATATTAATACATAAAATGCATATTCCTTAACTGAAAAATTGAAATCTGTATGGTTTAAAAATTATTAAAAATCTGAATCAAATGATTACATGAATAAAACAGTCAAATTAGTTTTTCATTCTCTAATTGATTGACCTGATCAAGTGAAATTCTAAATGTAATACAGGCATGAGTAAGAAGCATTAAAATCAGAATTGTATCATTACACATAACAGCAAGTAAATTAACTTTCCAGGTGCAAAGACTGTGAAATGTTGTTTAAAAATTAAAAAAGAAAAACAGAAAAACCTGAAAAAAATTAAAATAGGGGAAAAAAAAAAAAAGAATTGTTGGTAAGAAAGCTATTAATGTGAAGTTCTATGTAACAAACAACCATGAGGGGATTTAATATGTGTCATAAAACGCTGTATCTGGGACCCATGACAAGGCCAATAATGTCAGAGAAACGAGAGGCAGTAAAGCTGTGCTTTAATTTATGCTTTACAAAACATCTGCTCAGATGAGAAGCATAAACCACGGGGCACATGAATAAGAAAGTGCTGTGCAGAGGCTGTAATGAAAAAAGCTAAAATTTGGTGTTCTTGGATCAGTGATAGAAAATGTTGAATGGCTTCCAATCACTGCGTGGTGTGGCTGCTCATTTCAACCTGCTTAAGGTGGTAGCTGCTCGTGCTAAGTGGGGTTTAGTTTGAATTTCATTTTAGGCTTGTTAAATTCTTTGTTTCTACCATTTCTACTCTCATCATGTGTGTTAACATCCTCACTCAAGCAAAGGGCATTTTATCAGAAGAAGAGAGCTGAAGAAGTGGTTTATAGGTTAGTACATAAAGCTTCCCTCCACCAAAAAAAAATGATCCAGCACAAGATATAAATTGTTTTCATGATCTGGGCAACAAAACTGGCACCCACAGCAGTGATGGTGCTCCCTGGCTATTCATTTATTCCACTGTAAACAGCATGTCTCCTGCAGAAGGACCACGATAGGATGCACCTTCATTCAGCTACATGGCATTTTATTAGCAGCAAATTCAAATTATTATGAATTTGGGCTTGATTTCAGGAAAAATTTGTACCTGGATCTGCTTTGTCCTGTGTATATTTGCATACAACTCAGTGTAATAGTGTAGAAATCTGAAAGGAAGTGGGATTTAACAGCAGAATTCATCCCAGGTTGCTACCTGCTTTACAGAGGTGTATTTTAGGCTACCTTCGTGGAGTGGGTGTATTCTAGTGTTGTGTAAATGTCACTGCAAACACAATATGCATTTGAAGAGTTAAAAAATGGGGAAAAAACCAATTCTTTGAATGAAACACCTGGAAATGTTGTTTGTGGTAAATGAAATGTAGAAATAAACACTACACATTTTGGGTGGAAAATTGATTTATTCCCCGGGTTTTAGATTATGAGACTGAGCTTCGAAAAAATATGAACAATAAAAACAAAAAATAATTTCTTTTTGAGAAGGGAAGTTCCTAAGATAATTGGTTTCCTTCAGCTTTTGGGGATCTTGTGTTGAGGACATGTTTCTGATTTCCTTTTCCCCATCCTTTCTACTCATCTCTATGTGTTTGTTAGACTCTGGTGAATACTCAAGAACTGTGAAGGTCACCTTTAGAAATATTACTATGGTGGGTTCTGTTAATTCAAGCTGTGCTTTTGTTGCTGTATAAAATCATCAAAAAGACCAAAACCCAGATGTTGAATATGTAGATCTCCTGTGAGCCAACTCATTGAGATGAAATCATTGGTTTCCTATTTTTTTTTGGCTCAGCAGCACTGCATGTGTGGCCTCAGGGCTTGAACTAAGATTTCAGGTGCAGCATCTGTGCTCAGTCCCTACTAAAAGGCCTGGTAGGAAACTAGCACCAGCTTCTCCAAATGCCTCTGCTACCTGTGGTGTAAAATCAAAGCTGCACTTGATGCTGGAGATACCTAAGTCATTAGCAGATGTATTTTAAAAGGATAATTGGGTGTTGGAATGCAGAGATGGAGCTTCTAGGCAGCTGTGAAAAGTGCCATCTGATGCTTCTCACCATTCTTTCTGCACTTAAATGTTTTGAAAATCTAATCCCTAGTAAATCGTCCCGAAACGATGGTGGAATCCAGCAGTGAAAGTCACAGAAGGACAAAGAGGAATATTTATAAAAACAGCCAATTCATCAAGATTTTTTTTTAAATTAAATTGTTCAGGAAAGCTTTGCCATCCTGAAATACAGAGATTTTTGATAAGTGTAGTCTAGTCTGCATTTATGAGGTCATCCTTGCACATCATCTAGGGGGATCATTACTGACTATGCATTTTTACTGGTTCCTTCATTAGGAGTTAGGTGGTTAGGACTGATCTCTGGCTGGCTTGTAGGGGACTGGAGGAGGATGAGCTTTTCCTGGTGAATCACCTCTGTACTTTCAGGAATTTGCACTGCTTTGCTCCTGCAGGTATAAGACAAACCTGCATTTTCCGAGTCCCTGATCCTACAGCAGGATAAGGGAGGATGGAGAGATTACAAGGAGTAGTAAAATTATATGTGTCAATGGTTATTTTAATTCCAGCACAGAGCCAGCTCTGAGAGCTGCCTGTAAAGTGCATTGAAGTCATTGCTAATATTTTGAATCCATGTATTTGTGTAAAGCCCTCAGGCCAAACAAATAAATTACATTTCAATATTCTTATTCTGTAATGTTACTCCTTTTCTTCTTATCATCCCTTCTTCTACGTGGTTTGTTTTCCTTGTGTCTTCTACTCAAAAGAAAACATCACCAAGGAGAGTTGTTTTTTATCTAAGGTTATATTTGCAGTATTCTGCAAAGAAACAAGTCCCCATTACTACTGAAAACAATTCCACTTCTGGACATCACAAGGATATTATTCTTAGCTGACACATTCATAGTCAGTTCTTCACTTTATGTACCTCTAAGTTTTTTACCACTTAAAAGAATAAGAGATGTTGGAATGGTGCTGCTGACAAGGAGTGGGTCAGAATTATCCTGGTCAGTGGGTGCATCCATCCCCTCCCCACCACATATATCCATGTCAGTATAGAATTATCCAGAAAAGGAAATAATCCAGGATAATGGTGTTTGTAGGTATGTGAATGTGTATGTATTTATATTTAGCTGCACATCCATCATGCTCAGCCATGTTCAGCACCTGATGGACAGGTCTGCAGCTTCTTTTCAGTAGTAGCCACGATGACAACGTGTTCTGGAGGGGTTGGCAGAGAAGGGTTGGTCCCTTTGGGAGGGCAGAAGTTGTAGGTGTAAATATCAACCCAGACTTCTCCTTTCTTTACCTTTTTGTTTTGTTTTTGTGCATATAGGGAAATAATCTCTTGATTTTCTGTGTTTTCTTCCCCCAAGGTTATCAGAAGTTGCTGGCAGAGGCTGCACCATCTGCGTCAGGGATGTCAATGAAAAAGGCAGTTTCTCAGTGTCTCTTGATTCCAGCTGCTGTGATCAAGGTTATACCTGATGCAGCCTCCACTTTGCTGCCAGTACACTGAAAGAAAAAAAAAAAAAAGCCACAGGAGGGCATTTTTAAATCCACCAATTCCTGACAGTTGTGGCAGTTCATTGCATAAGTCAAGAGGTGCAGTTTTGTGCAGCTTTCAAGTAGCACTGTGCTGAACTGCAGCACCAAAACTCATAAGTATGGGAAATTATTTTACTAATATTTACCCCTAATTTAAAGCCCACATCAGAAAAAGCCTATTTACACTTATTTAATTTTTGCAAACTAATGAACTATTTTCTTTAATTGAATAAACCTGGTTTGGATAATTTGGAAGCATTTCATTTTCTTTCGTTCTTATCTTTGATCTGTCATTTTCTTAATTAGCTCAAATTTTGGAGGGAGGGGTTGCTTTGAAATGGGAAATCATATTTTAATTTTGAAAATGTCAAAGTAAGATATTCAGATACATTTGCCACTTTAAGAAAATGTAGAATGTGTTGGAACTGGTTTTCTTCTGGCATTTTTGGTTTTGAGGGATTAGTAATTTTCCCTGGAAAAAAAAAAGGGAATGAAAAATATAATGATTTCCAGGCTGGTAACTTCTGTTTTCTCACTGAAATGACACACCATGGAGTTTTAATCTCAAATACTGTCTTTAAGGCAAGTGAGCTTCAGAGTTTTAACAGAGTCCAACTTCAAAATGAGGCAGTCTCTTTAAATTTTTTTTTTTTTCCTGCAATTTCCATATACTTATCTGTTCTTCTTTGTCCTCAAACATTTCCTCTTCAAACTCTTAGCAATTCTCATCAGATTGCTTTGCAAAACGAACTGAAGAACATACAGATTTATTTTGGGAAGAAAGATGCTTTCTCTAATTGGTACTGCTACAGAAAGACCCAGGTTTATTAGCATATGATTGCATTTTGGAAGTCTGAAGTGCCCTATTAATTGGGAATCAATTTGACAAAGAGGAGGACAGAGACATTATCTAAATTAGAGAAGCCAAAATTAGAACAGAGGAACAAATATACCCAAAACAAAGTCTCAGAAGTCTCTGTAGCATAGTTGCACATCTATTTAGAACAAATAATATGCTTCCAAGAATGTATAGGCTTCATAAATTCTGTTTTATCAAAAGAAAAGGTATTTGACCACCATTCCTATCAAATATCTGCTTCTCTGCCTGCTTCACAGGCACAATATGGATCTGTCCTCACACTGCTGCTATCATTGGAGTTGTTACTGCCTCTGAGAAGTGCACCAGGGTCCAGGGAAGTGGCTCCTGTCAGAGGTGTGCAGTGATTCCCAGTGCACAGGGTTCCTCTGGAGTGTATCCTATGGAATCAGCCACAGCTAGAGAAAAATGCCCCTAGTCATCTTATCTGCTGGTATAAATCAATTGTGAACCTGTTGAAATCAATAGGGTAATACTAATGGAAAAATGGTGAGACAGGCTTTAAAATTAAACTGTATGGCCAAGATAAATGTGCCTCAAAACCTTGAGCTTTTGCCAGCTGGTGGCTGAAAGATACTGTGGAGTTATGTTCTCCATCCAGAAAGATGAAATACCTACATATTTTCCCTGTAGAACAACATGGCCCTGAATGTTGCCCATACCAGTTAATCATCATCTTAAACCAGGGTAAATCCACCGTGGTGTTTTATAGAAAGCTCTCCTGTAGCTGAGATATGGTAGGTAAAGAGATACATATCAAATATATGCCCTGATATATATATTTATGTGTGTGTGTATAAAAGGCTTAAGAAAAACTTCTCAGAGACTGATAGAACTTTTCTGGTTTTCTTAGTTCATCACATTGGTAAACAGAGCACATAAATACTGAATATTTCCTTACAAAATAAAAGTGAATTTGCTTTGCATGTCCAAGAAATCAAATATTACTGACAAAAAAATGGTGAGAAGCAAAGTTCAGACTAGTCCATCAGACTGTGGGTGAATTTAGAGCAACATTTGGTGTCTTTCAGACAGATACAGCCTGAGGTTGCATTTCAAGTCAGAAAATCGAGTGGCACGTGTGGAACTGGAGCAGATAACCAAGCTCTTCCCTTCTGGTTTTAAGATTCCCTGTATTTCTGAGACACTTGCACAGTGCACAGATTCTCATGCAAGGTTTCCTTAGCAGTGACTGCTGGTCATTCATTATTTACTGTTCTCCCAGCACATATTTATATATGTCTAGGTGACTGATGAACTGGGGTCTAACATCTGAGCATATATCAGGTGTGGAGTCAGTTGTGACCATCCTGTTGCTTCCATCTGAGGAGCACACTTTGCTCTTTCATGATGCAACTAAAACCAAGCCAGCCTTGAACACATAAATTTATTTTTCTTCTTGTGGTTATTATTAACTTTTATTTCATTTCATTTTGCTCCTAGTAAAACTCAGGGGATGCAAATTCCCAGGAGAAGAAACTGAAAGAAGCTCCTTTCTTCCTGCAAAGCACTCTGCACCCCAAGGCTTCCTCCTGCAGAACCCCTCACAAAGAGAAAAGGCCTCACCAGGTGTGAGATGCTGTCCTCTCTCTGTAAGAAAATTCTCTGTTTCTACAGGACAGTCTATGTCATCTCAGATGAGGTTTGTCCAGCTCTGTTTTATATTTACTGTTTTCAAGCACTCTCCAGAATAAGTTGTTTTCATCTCTGAAAACTAGAAAATCAAAGTCTAATCCCTTTGGTATTCTTCCATGTCCTGCAAATAAGAGCAAGGAGGGGAACAAAGACATTATTAATTCACATTTTCAAGCCTACAATATAATTTGTCCCCAGGTATGTTCTGCCCTCCCATGTAAATGACAGGGAGCTGTTTGTTCCAGTCTCTGACAGTGTTTTGGATCAGCCAGAGGAGCCCCTATTGGGAGGTGAAATTCAAAGGCAGGTTTCCACCACTGCTGTAGCAATGGCACAAAATGTCCTTAACATAACTGAGAACCAAGATATCTAATCTGATATTTTTATTCTACACCCAGCTCAGAAGGGGTTCAAGTGTGAAACTTGGGTTCCATTAAATCTCTTGAAGATTTTCCCATAGTTTCTTTTGGTCAGGATTTAATCCAAAATCTTTTTCTGCAGCCAAGAAGTTTTTTTTTTGCCAAAGTCCTCAGATCTATCCCCATTCCTATGAAAAAAAAGTGCTTCCATTTACTTAGGAGGATAAGTTAGCTGCTGTTTCTAGCCCTGATCAGGGTCTTGTAAGAAGAGCTTTTAATTTTGGTGTGTTTAAGTGTTTTCATTTTAAAAAGTTAACTCAAACTGATTCTGATTTATCTTCTGTGTCAAAAAAAAAGTCTCTAAAATTATATAAAAGTAAAGATAATTGCCTTTTGCTTTTCCAGTTCCTGATTAATTTAAAAAATGATTGACTTTGAGTGGCTGCAAAGTTGACAGCATGTAGTCTATTAATGGATTAACTCTAAAAAGGTCCTGCCCTCTGTTAAATAACTGCTGCTGCCATTTAATGGGACCTGTGGCCATGTCATTAGGAGCAAAAGGAGACCCTGGCAGAACAAATGTCAAGTGAGCTCAGCACTACGGGCTGCAAATTCAGTTATTCCTTATAAATGATGCAGAGTCAACATCCCAAAATCTGCCTGTTCTAATCCTGTTACTGCATTCAGGGCACCAGTGCTTTTGCTGAATGACTATTGTAGGCATAAGCATGTGGAACACATGCTTAGGATATTGTATTTTTTTGTGTGAAGGATCAGAAAATATAATCATGTGGAAATGCACACCCAAGACTGATTCTCAGGGGATAGGAAGGGAGAGCTGCTTGCTTTGGTCACTTTGGAAGAGCTCATAAAATCATAGAGTGATTCTGCTTGGAAGAGACCTTCCAGAACATTAAGCCCAGCACTTCCAGGTCACCACTAAACCATGGTCCTCAGCACCACATCTCTGTGGCTTTGAAATCACTTCAGGGATGGGGACTCCACCACCCCCCCTGGGCAGGCTCATCTTGGCCTTGATAACCCTTTTGGAGAAGAAATTGTCCTAATGTCCAACCTAAACCTCCCCTGGTACAACTTGAGGATGTTTCCACTTGTTCTGTCACTTAAAGACCAACCTCACTTGGCTCCAATCTCCTTTCAGGGCATTGTCAAGAACGAGATTATCTTTCCTGAGCCTCCTTTTCTCCAGGTCCCTCAGGTGCTTCTCACAAGGTTTGTGCTCTAGACCCTTCCCCAGCTTCGTTGCCCTTCTCTGGACACACTCCAGCACCTGATACTACTCACACTGGTATTTGTAGAGGTTTGTAGAGCTGACCCACCAGGCAAGCTGCCATGCAGGTTTTTTCCACTGTGAGAGCTGCAGAAAGGACCAAAAAGAGGCTCATACACTTTTACTCCAAGGAAAATGACCACAGCTCACTGTGATTTTTGGAAACCCAGTCCTTGAAAACATCCTCAAATAACAGTGTTACCCCTGCAAGTGCTATTAGTGGATTACAGCATGACTAGAATGAGCTCCATGGTGGTAGTGTCAATCTTCTTTGTCTTGTTTTAGTTCTGTTTATTTGTTTTTAAGAAAAGAAAGCTTAAAAATCTTCCAGGTACTTCAGACTTTAGGAAGTATGCAGACAGACATGGAATGCTTTGAACTTCTGTAAAAGAAGGCTGTTAAAGTCACTCTCTGTTAAAAATTTATTCAGCAGTGGTGGCTGTGAATGTCCAAAGCTAGACTCAGACTAGATTTATGCATAGTCATACATTATGTATCAGCTCTAACAAAAAAAAAAAAGAAAGAAAAGCGGGGGGGGGAAAAGAAAGAAAAAAAAAAGATTTTATGATACAACAATAAATTTTTAGAGAATAAAAATTCTGCTGAAAAAGGAGCTGTGAATCATTAAAAATGCTGGGCTTGTGCTCAACACCTACTCCTCCTCTCAGCTGTTTTCTATGCATTTCTATTTAGACCTGTATTACTATGGGTTGTTAAATCTACATTTCATGTTGGAGCCCCAAGTCAAATCCAAAAGCCGTAATGTTAGCAAATAATTATGACACAGAAAAATCAAGAGAAGTGGGATTTCAGTCCTAAGTGAAAGACAGAATCAGTTGTTTGCAAAAGGTTAATTGATTGGACTTTGTTGAAAAGATATTTAGCACTCAGAATTCTCCACTCCATGAACATCTTTGATAATTGATTGTCTTTTCTGACAAAGATATTTAATTTAAAATAAATGTTCAATAACATTTTCATTTTAAAGTTATTTATGGTCATGTCATTAAAATATTTTCCTAAACAGAAACATTTGAAGGTGACCCATACTTCAATCAGATATCTATTTAATTACAAATAAACCAGAATCACTAATTTTGAACTTTATAGCAGAACTCAAAGCTATAATGAGGTTTTTTTTGCAAGGGAAAAGCTGTTCTGCTGCCGGGTGTTTGGCTTTGGCTTAGAGTACCTAGAAATAAATCAGTGCTATAGGTCAGGTTTGACAGCACTAAAATTTAATTAAATTGTGTAATTTTCTTTTCAAATTACAAAAAGCCCCATAAATTGGGTAATTGTACAATGTTTCCACCACATTGATTAGAAATCTAAATACACAAAGGAATTTATATTAAGCTGAAAGCAGGAAACCAGAGAACGATGGCAGAATAGCAAATGTGAGATGTTTAGAGGTTGGGAGGAAGATGCTTGAGCCTGAGCATGTTGCAGGACCAGCTTTGCAGTGGGGTTGCTGCAGTGGCTTGAATCTGCTCAGCAAAACCAGGTAATAAATTGTCTAATAATAATTAGTGCAACTTGGTGTGAAATCTGAAAGAACCTTCAGCTTCATTTTACAAATAGGTATCAAAATGATGTGGTTTTCTCACTTGGTAAGCAAAGCATGGGGGGCTTAGTGACACTATTTGCTCCCCTGGCTGGTGCTTAGAGACACTGACCACTATTTTAGTCCTGTTAGGCCCACCTTGGATTTCTGAGTGACCACTATTGTCCTGTTAGGCCCACCTTGGATTTCTGAGTGACCA
>JAOEGS010007565.1:0-26793 GCA_025447755.1 Corythornis vintsioides | reverse complement strand
CACCTTGGATTTCTGAGTGACCACTATTGTCCTGTTAGGCCCACCTTGGATTTCTGAGTGACCACTATTGTCCTGTTTGTCCTGTTACATGAAGGGCAATGGTTTTAAATTAGAAAGGACTGGATTTAGATTAGAAATAAGGAAGAAGTTCTTTCCTATGATAGTGGTGGACAGGGAGGTGTTTGAGGCCCCATCCCTGGAGACATTTCAGGTGGGGCTTGAGGAGACTCTGAGCACCCTGCTCTAGTTGCAGATGTCCCTGCTCTCAGGAGTGGGGTTGGACTAGATGAGCTCTAGAGGTCCCTTTCAATTCAGATATTGCTATAATTTCTATGTTTTCTTGGATTACTGAGTGACCACAATTGTCCTGTTAGTCTCACTTTCTTGGCGGTCTGATTTCACAAGTGATTGGAACACTCTAGGTAGAAGCTTTTTGGAAAACAAGTAAATCAGACTAACTGTATTTTTTATAACCTGCCAAAGCAGAGATGGCTTTTAACTTCTCTTCTCTGAGTGTTTCTCTCATTTTGTGTTTTTTAGGACTGCATGGCTTGCTGGTACATTGGCAGACAGCCACCTGCTTGTATGAAAAAGGATGGTGTTACACCCTTCAAAAGTGAGTGCACCATTCCCTCTGCTTATTTATATTTCTTAGGTCACATGAGTACTGCTTCAGCTGTCAGACTGCATAATTTAGGCCCTTTAAAGCATTAAACTGAGGAATAATAGTATGTGGCTCTTAAAAATAATGAATACCTTTGTTTGAAAGTGAATTTCTACGGCCACATTACACACTATTTGGAAAGAAGGGATATTTTCCAAATGTTCACCTGAGCTGCAACCACTCACCTGAAATCTTCGGAGTGCTCATGGCAAGCACGAATCTCAATAATGTGAATTCTTAGGATTTGAAGGCATGGGACTTGTTTTTCCAGCATTATAGCCCCAAATAGTCCTTGAATGATAGGCCAGGATTTTTCTCAGTCCTAAAAGCACTTAGGAGCATTAAGCAATACAGCAACCCTACAATATTACTGAAGGAAAAGGAGTCTAAAATTGGCTCCCTCAAGGTGACATTTCTGAAATATTCTAGTGTCTCTTCTATAAAGATGTAGTTGTCATTTGTGTCTCAATGTCTCACCTCCTTATTCATTCAGAAATATAGAGTGGCAAGATTAGAGAATTGGTGGCAGTGGTTCAACTAAGCATTTCCTAGCCTTTTCTAGCTGTGAAAACACTCAGGAAAGGAGAGGAGGAAAAAAAACCCAAAACAACTAGTTTTAGACTCATTGCTTCCCCAAGGGAGATTATTTATTTAAAAATTATGGAACTAGCTTAAATAACTGCAATGAAAAATATTTTTTGGGGGAAAAAAATCCAATAAAACTGCTTCTATTAACATTTTAAAGTGGGTGTTTCCCTTCAGAAAGCTCTTCAGTGATAAAAATATTTCAGTTCCAACTCTAGGTTTTTACTTTGTCTCTGCAAACATGCCAGCTCCCTTCACGGAAATTCTCCAAACATCATTTAACTGTCCTTAAAGAACATCTGTGGACTATTATTTTACAGTCATTTCTGGGTATACACTTCTCTGGATGACCAAAAAATGTAGATTTGAGCAGGCATAAATGTGCATTCCTCTTGAGTACGTGAGCCTGTGATCCTTTCAGGCTAGCACAGGACACAATACAGCCTATCTGAATACCCTATCTGAATGTATGAGCTGGATGCACTATGACTATGAATAACTATAAAGCCCACCTTTAAAAAGTAAATTTCTTTTTCTTTTCATGGGATGGAGCACAAAGACCAGCACTTCATATCATATTGTTTTGATGATTTAGATTCAATGCTATCTGCACTTCAGGCTACCTATCTGAAATCAATCTTTCTTCCTTAACCAGATTCAACTTGATTTGAATGTGCCCATGAAGAAAAAATTCTAATAGGTCTGGAGTTATAGTAATGAGTGTACAGAGAAAAAACAAACCACTGAATATATAAATGTGTACATTTGGGAAACTTTTTACTAGCTAAACCAACCTCTTTTTAATCTAATCAGCTGTTCAATTTGTTACTCATCAGCATTCCCTAAACAAAATTGGAGGTTGGTCTGACTGAATTTTGTTTTAATGTCCAGAGATTTGGCATGTGTGTCTTAGATGATTTTTACATCCTTTACTGTACAAAAAGAAATACACTTTCTAGACAGATAAAAATAGACACAGAATTTCATTTTAATGTATCTCTTTAAAATGCCTATATAAACTTCCCATGTTTACCTTTTAGCTTTATGGTTCTGTTTTTCCCAGTTTACTGTCTGATACTTCACTGAACATTTTGTGGTAGGAATTTTATGGATGCATAAAAGCAAAGCTAAACTATTTCTCTTGAACTGGTTATCTAAATAGGAGCTGCTATCTCCTAGAAAATTTCAAAAACATATGTTTAAAAACACATCTGTGAATATCTTTCTAACATTTATTCTCTCCTAGTATGCTATCAGTTTCCTGATGTGTAGAGAAATGCAGGTTTTCTTTTCTTTTATTATGTGGTTCAATTTTCTACTTGAAAGCCTAATCCCCATTTGTGATACTTCACTACCATGATGCAATCCCAGATGGGGGATAATTTTAAGGTAAGGTGTACATTTTGAAAAAAATAAAAATAAAAACTCCACAGTCCAAACTTGATTCTTCAGTCATTTCAGTGAAAAACTTATATTAAAGCCCTAGAATATTTTTAGGCAGTACTTAGAGCCACCAAGCCCATGGCTGTCTTGTTTTTCCTGGCTTTCCGTAGAGACTTCTGCATCTCTGCATCTCTACCTTATGAGTCAACACATACTGGGCATAAATTTAATGTATAGTTTGGACTTTCTTAAAGCCAAGCTGTTATTTTAATATTTAAGTTGTTGACTAATTCTTAAATACAGGAGTATTACATATGCTACATTTATTTCATTCAAACCCATGTATAAAAGCAAATTTATAAGGATTAATTTTTCAGTTACAGTATTTGACCTTGGCTTTTGAGGTTTTTAGGTACTGAGATTCAGGAATATCCCTCTGCAAGGGGAAGTGGCTGCTGTAGAAATCTGGTGTAAAGACCCTTGGAAAATGCTGATTAGAACCTGTTGTAGATTTTTATTGCTGCTTCTCCACTTGTTTTATTTCTAACACTGCAGTTATCAGCCTTGCTGCCTTGGGGACACACACAAATATCTTCTGCCTCAGAAGACCTTTTCTTTGTGCTGTTGGTAAGTCTACCTGTGACATTAAAGATTCATCCTCCTGGCTCAGAGTGCTCATTAATGATCACTCAAAAGCAGTACAGAATGTCTCAAGCAGTGATTAGAAGCAACGTGCATGTTTTCATTTAATCTCCTCTGAAGACTTCTGATGCAGGGGAAATGAGGATTTAGCCAATTCACAGTGAGCTGCATAAAATGCAATAGTCTGAGCAGTGATTGTCAAAAACATAATCTCAAGCCAAATATTCTTCTTGCTGTAGGAGAAGAGTGAGGAGGCACAGAGAGACACTCCAGTGAGGTGATACAAAACCTGGGGCCAGCTCACCTGCTCCCCTGAGTGTGACAGCTGGAAACTCTGTGGACAGTCTGGGCAGTGTTTGCTGGTTTGCAAATTGAGCCCTGAATTATCTATAGACAGCTCCTTTCAAATTGCATGATTATAATAGGAAATTGGCTTGTTCCATCACTAATTTTCTCTGACAAACTACTTCTTCTAATGAAAAGGACATGCTTTCTCAGTTACAGAGAAAGTATTAATAACTTTAATTGCCACTTACTAGCAATTTTACAAGATGCTGAGCACATAAGTACACTTTCTAAGTTTTAACAGCCTATGTAAAAGAACAGCATTCAAGATCAGGAGATCACTACTAATCATTTCCTGGCTGGAAAACAAGTTTTTTTTCCAGAAATATTTGAACATTTCACATATGGTTGTACCGTGGTGTGGAATGAGATCAATGGCATCAGTAATTTCAGGACAGAAAGAGAGTGGGAGGAGTCATCTGCTATCACTAAAAATTCTCCCATTTAAGTTCTATATCCTCACCTGATGGAAAGTTGGGACTTGCATGTGGTCCCTCCACACTGCCTGGCTGCTCTCTCAGCCTCTGCCACTGGAATATAAATATGCTTTTCTTGCTAGAAGATACAAACTGCATGTAGATGAGCTACAATCTTTTAAAGACACTTTTGCCCATATTTTGCACAAGCATCCCTGCAGGTTACACCTTCAATAGTCGATTTTTTTTTGGTAATTTGGGGTTATTGTGGTTTTATTTTGCACTGCCAGGTTCCAGTTTCTTAAAGACAAATCTGCAATGTGGCTTTGCACACAAAACTTAACATCTTTTCCAATTTATTTTATGGATTGGCTTAAAAATGTCCTTTTTAGAGTCCAAAGGTCTAGTTTCTAATGAAACTATTTGCTTTGGTGTTGGAAAAAGAAGATATGCTAATAGGTGTGTGTGTACATATATACACTCTATCTGTTTCTATCTCCTAATACCAAGCTCTGCAGAATAATATCTTCAACGGATGAATAGATTCTGATATAGATCTTTCATAAGTGGATTTGCTTTTGCAGCAACACCAAGCAAAGGGGAATTTCTCTAGGAAGTTATGACAAAAAAGCAGCATTGTAATAGCCACTAAACTGAGCCTCACACACAAGCACTGCCAGTGAAAGTTGTATATCTCCCAGTATGATCTATGATGGTTCAGACCCCTCCAGTTATCCCTTATGGCCCATCAAGCACAATCTTTCTGTACACAGAGTTTTGTGGTCCTTTTAAACTGATATGTCCTTGGATCTGATGTAGCATTTTGTTACCTCTTCCAGTCGTGGGGGAAGAATTGTTTTCATTCAGAGCATTTTGAATAGAGCACATAAGTACAATCCTTTACAGTCCTTGAGAACTGATAATGTGGGAAAGGATACTTTATGTCAAAGTGTTATGGCTGTATTATCGTTGTAGAAAAAGATATTTTCCAACATTCATGCAAGTTGAAGAACATTTCAGTAAATGTACTTACTCCATCAGATGAATAATTTATTTCCTACTGGCAGTGCTGCATTAACATTGGGAATTTCAAAGGAGGTAGGAGAGCAGTCAGGGAGAGCTGAGTGCTTAATGAATTTAGCCATTCAAATGTCCAAAAGTATAGAAATGGATTGCTTGTGAAAATCAGCACTGCTAGTTGTACAGCTTGGTAATAAATTCTGTTTCATTACAGTGACTGGTATTTTAAGATTTAAAACTAAGACTGATTAAATCAAGTAGAATATGCATGTAAATTGTCATTATGCGGATGGATACACCTTACTATATTAAATTGACTTTATATTTGCTCCACACTTTATTTTGCAGCTCATTTTTTTTATGAGGGTTCATTCCTTCCACTTCATAGATGATAAATTCAGCTGTATTTTAGATCATGGTAGGCTTTGGACTTATTGGGTTTTTTTGGGGGTGGGGGGGGAACTTTTGTTTCTCTGTTTTTTCTCCCATTTTCCTGTGTCAGTATTTTATACAAGGTCAATAACAAGCTTCAGTGTGTTTACAATTACCAAGGGGATGGGATTTGTTATTGTGCACAGACAAATGTGCTGATGCTTCCATTATTTATGGATAGGAGATAAAAATCATGCAATACACTGAGACAAAAGTAAGGTGTGTGTTTTATATATATATTTTTGATGAGTTCTCTTAATAGGCATTGGGCAATTCATGGCTCTGTGACTGTGTAATGTAAATTTTTCTTTGTAGTAAAGCTGTCAAAGCTTCTTTGGTTGGTTTTTTTTTTTATGCTTCATGTTGCAACTTGGAAACATCTCCCTTCCTATAGTGTTTAAAACCAGAATGGATTGTTTTGAACTGCCTGGAATCCAAAAGGGTTACATAAAAATAAGACTAACATATTCACTTAATACTGAGGACATTTGAAGGAAACTTTGGCTTTGAGAATTGAATTTATTATTACCAAAAAAAATTGGGGTTTATTCCAATGGGATTGCAGTGGGCATTGATGCAGCAGCTCTTTGCCTTGCTTTGATCCATCCCATCTGATCTTAACAGGTCTAGTTGCTACTTAATCTTTCAATCCCCATTTTTTTTTCAGCTGGCTGTTCAACTGGTTTGACAATCTTGTCTCCACTAATCTCTAACACCTTGAAATAACAGTGCAACAAGCTTCACAGGAGAGTTTCTTTCCCTCCTCTTTGTAGAGAGGGAAATATATCCCTCTGCTCTTACAGTTGTTTCTACAGCTCACAAAGAGTCACTAGAGAAAATGACCTTTTATAATTGGTGGAATTAGAGGGTTTGGTTTTTTTCCAGGAGAAACTCAGAGCACCTGTCTTAGATTTGCATTTGGAATTGGTTTTGGGGTGTCTCCTGCTCTATTTCTGTGAACTCAGAGAGAACAGAGAGTTTTTTGTCTCCTGTCCATCCCTGTGGCCAGAATCTGGGAGGTAGGAATCTCTTCTTGTCTGTCTTTGTGATAAGCAATTGTCCTTTGATCTGCAGCTTGTAAAATAGTTAAGAGTGGAGGATTTATTATGCTGTGACTGCACAGTTGGGTGATATTACTTCAGTATAGAGATTTCCAAGGCTAAAACTCTCTTGCTTTACCTTCCTCCAGCTCTTACCACAAGTTGCTGGTTAGATCCAAGTGATAGTATTATTTTAATTTATTTTAGTTTAGTTTATTTTCTCTGATTCCACTGCTGTGCTTATCTAGTCATTACATTTGTTTTAATATTGCCAGGGTCTTTAAATTTTAACTTCCATCTGAATCCCATGTCCTTCAGATTTACCTCCTCTGCTAAATGTGTTATGCAGGAGGGATGGATTAGTTTCCTAATCACAAACTCAGTGTTGTATTCTGGGTATATAAATGGTGCCTAAAAGGATTTATGACAGTGTACCTATCCTTCCAGGCCAAAAAAAAATGAACATTGAACTACCTTATTAATAATCTCTATATTGTTCTTGTAATTGCTTGCTTTTAGTTGAGATATGATAGGATTTTTTTTAGCTAGATTGCCCTCAAAGCATCCACTTACTAAGGGATTGTAAGCCTTTATTTGCAGTAATATTTCTATATAAAGCCATTATTCATTTTAGAATTATATATATTATTCCAGTTAAACACATAATATGGGAATAAAATATTTTAAATGGAATAAACCCAGGTTTGATTATTACTTCTTAGTAATATATTCAGTGCATTATTCACAGGCTTAACTTTCTGCCTACCATACAGCCATTCTATTTTATTTTTTTAGTAACTGTATATATAGAAATGCAATTTACTCAGTAAAATGTGTGCACTCTGTAATCATTTCAAGTCCAGTTTTGGATAAACAGCGTGGGATGTAATAACAATGAGAAGAACATCAGTGTAGCTTGTTTTACAATTTATTTTTACCTTTCCAAGTAGCAGTTTTCTAATGGTCCAGGGTAATTTCTCTGCTGCTCTGCAATCACAGCACTTGGACAGACTGTACCAGCCCCTCAAAGGCAGGATCTCACTACCACTTGAACATGTAATTTTCTGCTTGAATTTCTGTGGTAAGGAGGAATAAGAATTTATTTGGCCTCTTTGTACTTGTCCAACCCATTTTTTTTTCTGCATTTCCAACTGAACAGACAGATTTTTTTTTTTTATTATTTTTTTTTCCTGGTCCTCTGCAGCCTTTGGGGATCTGCAGGAGTAAATCTGTTTTCAGAGCATGCTGTGTTTAGGGTCATCTTGATCCAAATGCTTGTCAAAAGGCCAACTGGGTTGAAGCAGCATAATACAAAGGCCAAACACAATAATTCTAGGTTTCTTTTGTAGAAATCACTTCGATGACACTAAATTTTCAACCTGCTTCAAGGCATCTGAACTGCAAACAGAAAACAGAGGAAAGCAGTAGAGGAAGGGAAAAGAACCAGAGATTTTAACTGGGTGGGGAGGCCTGAAGAGTCAAAAAATCCCAGTAATTATTCATGCATTAAGCATTGCTAATTGCTTTAATCAGCTCCTAAAAGAGGTTTTGAATAGAAAATATCCCAACCTGCAGCTGCTCTACCCAAGGCCTCATGCTTGGTCAGGGCAGCCACATGCCAGCCACAAACATAAATCCTAGAGATACTAAATCCCTTTATCCATCTGACCCTCTAGGTGAGCATCACTGGAGAATAAAGCAAGAAACTTGAAGCAGAAGTTTGCACTTTTAAAGGTTTTAATTTCTTTTTATTACTTCATTTCTGGAGGGCTCTCTCTTGCTCTGCAGAAGCAGTAGAACCTTTTCACATATCAGTGTGTTTTGAATGGGTATTGTGGATATGACCTTAATATGTTTCCCTAAGTCTATCCATTAATACACAAATTTCAGCTTCTCTAAAATTCCAAGTGAATATTTTAAGAATGGTAGCTTAATTTTCTTTATTTTTCCCTCTCTTGTAGTTTCACTTTGAGCTCAAAGCTCAATTTTCATTTATAGACTCAGAGATGTGCTGAAGTAATCCACAAATTAATATTTTGTTCCTGTTACTAGAATGCATTTTGGTTCCTTTTTCATAGAAGAAAATAGTTCTTGGTGCTGGGATTTTTTTCTTGAATATTAATAATTCTTATTTGATAAGTAAATGCCCTTTAAGAGAGGTTACTTTGTGGCATAATAGAGATGATAAAAATGAGTGTGACCTAGAAAGCAACCTTCATTTTATAGAATATATAAGAATTTGTCTTCCAAATATATTTGAAACTTATAAGCACATCCTCAAAGCATCATTTCTTGTCTGTGTCATCAAACCCAAAGCTGAGTTTAAATATTGAGGGTACTTCCATCAACTTTAATGGGTTGAAAATGAGCTACCCACTGGCAAATCTCTTTCTAGCCCATCTCTGTTGCTTCTTCAAGACCAATTCTTCTGTCCAAGTGCTAGAAAACCCAAGGAGTGTTTTGATTTCAGTTTTGATTATGGAAATAATCCTCATAATCATATAGTCCCACATCACTCATGGAGTACCTGAGAAAAGTGAGCAAAATACAGGTAATTTCCAGTGTGCTGCAGCTCTCAAAAATCATTTTACCCCCTCAACGTTTCTTTTGTTAGGTTTGTGGAGTTTTGGTTTTTTTATCAGGTTGAATTTCATGCTTTTTCATCATTTTTACACAGCAACATGATCTCATTCTTCATTAGCTTTCTCCATGATGGTGTAACTATTGTGCTCAAAAATCCTGTTGAGATTTTAAAAAGCTTTGGCCAACACTTAGCAAAGCAGAAGGATAACCAAAATATAGATAGTTAAATCTTTCCTGATTTTCCATTTAATGCAGTGAATATTTGGTGGAAGGGTCCAGGTCAAGCAGAATTAAGTGTTAATCAGCAATAGCACAGAAAAAAAGTATAATATGTGTTTGCAGCTAACCTAAATAGAGAGCCAGGGTAATAAGTGAGACCCACTTGGCTTGTTAACACTTCATGTTTCCAGAAAACAAAGAAACCATTGGGAGAAAATCTGTAAATTCCTCTTCAATATTCAAATTGCTATCCACATTCTACTTTTGCTGGGCAGGGATGGAAAATGCTACTCCAAAACTGCCTTGATTTTATGCCTCTCACTCTAGGAAATGCTGTTTATTATTAAAAGGCTTTTTGTTGCTGCTGTTGTTTTGTCAGCGTTGCAGTAAAAGGGAAATAAGCTGCTTTGGAAAGCAAATATTCACTGTAATCAAAATCATTGCAGCTAGCTCATCCCTCCAAAGGTTAGTGATGAAGTGCTGAGAAATGTATGCTTCTCAATTTATTTTTTCTTTAAATTAGTCACTCAAGCATCTCCCTGCCATGAAGCAAACAAGCTCCTTATGTTTCCAAGAGCAATTCCTCTAGTCAAATGATGCTTTTAGACCTGCCATCAGGTTTTGCCAGCTATTTTTCAGGGCTGTCACTTGGTGCTGACTCAGATGTGTCATTTTTTGTTTGATTTTTTTTTTTTATTTGTTTATTTGGGTTTTTTCAGTATTGAAGTTTATGCAGCTTCAGGAACACAGGGAATTTTTCACTGGTTTTAAAACTGGCTTGAAATAAAATCAAGAATCCCACTACAATGCTAATTTTAGTTAGTTTTTGTTGCTTGACTGTTTTGGATTCTTTTTAGTTTGTCTGATTTTAAAATTATTTTATTTATGGTGTCTTTTGTTTGTTGTTTGGTTTGGTTTTTTTGGGTGTTTGTTTGCTTTTCTTTTTTTTTTTTCCTGGCAACTTCACAGCCTCTGAAGGTTCTTTAGATACATAGATTAATATTACCATTAGAATGATGTTAAAAAATGGGTGCTGTAGAAATATCTCTCTGTGGGTGTACAACCAGAAAATGTCTGTCCTGCAGTGCTGGATTTGTGGCTGTTATGAGTCTGGTGATAAATCAAATTAAATCATACACTGAGATGACTGACTAATCCCTAAAGAAAACTGATAATTATAGTCTTGAAGTCAAGGTACTGAAACCAGTCTCATGCAGCAACCATAATTATAGAACATGATGCTCACATGATGCTCCAGCAGCAGAAGAAAGTGTCAAGAGTCCCCAGAAATAACAGAATAAAAAGCAGATAATTAATGAATTTATAGATTTTATTATATATATTATATATAATATATGTTTATAATGTATTTATAAATTAATGAATCCTTATCAACCCCCTGTGAATCATTTGATGTTGTGCTCACAAGGTCAGCAGTGTCTCTCTAATTGTATTTTTTTTTTAATGCCAACAGAAATGGGCAGGAACTTTGGAGAGGCAAAACCAATCCTTTCCAAAGCAGTGCAAGATACCTGAATTATTCAGACCTCAAGATAGGTGTTGTCTGAATTATTTGGGGTTTTAGAATGGGAATAGAATAAGAACCACCTTCCTGTAAACACCTGGGATTCAACCTTAAGCTTTTCCAGCCTAAAAGTGATAAGGGATGCTTGGAGTTTATCCTGATGGCAGCTGCTGGTTTATGATGTAGCTCTGGGGTCAGTCCTACCATGTTTCAAAGGCTGTGGACTAAAAAAGTGAAAATCTGGGAGTGTGACTGATATATATTATAGGGCAGAGTGTCTGAGGAACACTCAAGGCTACAGTTGGACCAGAATGGTAAAAGTTTGGGAAAGGGAAAAATGAGAAAGGGGGTGGCTGAACCCACAGCCATCCATGGAACCAACCAAAGTTCATCTACATCAGGATTCCCTGCTCCTATAATAACATCATAAAGTATTTCATTATTCCATAAAATATATTTCAAGCTCCTATCATATTTATTGGTATTTCAGATATCTACTTTCCTTATATTTTAAATAAATTCTGTTGTTGGTTTACTTTTTTTTTTTTCCTTATTTTTAACAGTCTAGTGCAATGGGACCTTGAGATGCTGCCGTGGGGTATCCAGGGAATAGGGAAGATTTAATATCTGTTTGCTTGGCTTGGGGAGGCCAGGACTGGTAAACCAAATAAAGGCTGAAGGTAAAATGTAATGTAACAGATGTGATTTCCAAAAGTCTAATAAAGACAGAGCAAAGCTGCATCTTCCCCCCCTTGATTTTTGAGCTGTAGCGAGCTTGTTCCAAATGCTATCGACTGCCAATCTCGGTGAATACAGGAATGAAATGCACTCAGGAGATAAGATCTATGAAAAGCCATGGATTTTTAGCTCAAACACGCAGGGTTGGCTCTTCCTCGGCTCTTCTCTCCTGGCATCACTAGAGGGCACCCAACAATTGCATTTTGCTCTCTCGCCATCCATTTCACAGAGCTCCTCCTTGAAATTAAAAGACAAACACGCGTGTTAAATACAAAGGTTTCTCGGGCGTCACAACAGGATTTATTGCTGAGAAAGAATCCTCAACAGAAATGTAAAATAAATGTTGTGTATAAATAGTGCTGGAATACAGCACCTTGGGGAGTGAAGGAAGTTTTAATTCCAAATAACAGGTATTTATTTATGTCTGATGAGAGACAGGATGCTCTGGAGCCATCCTTGCATAATAACTCCTTCCAAACATGCTTATGGCTGAGCAGGGCAGGAACCAGCTCCGAGTGGAATATCCTCTGAGCACAAAAAGTGCTGGTAAAAGAGAAGTTTCTCATCTGCTTTTAACATCAGGGATGTGTGGAGGAAAGCTAAGGTGAGCGAAGCAGCAGGCAGGATAGTGGCCATGGCTGTGGTGCTGCCACCCTGGGAGCCCAGCTCATGAACCAGCCTTTCACTTTCCAGTACAAACCAGTTAAATATCAATCAGTCTGGATAATAAGGGCAGCATTAATTTGCAAACAGCAGCTATAGGCTGTGCTCATTTTCCCAAAAACCTGAGTAAGATCAGACCAAATCTGTCTGGACAAAGGCTTGGCTTTTGTTGTGTGGCTGAAGCTGCCTGTAACTTGCAGGAATGTTTTCTGCTGAGTGGGGAGTTCTGCTGCTGGACAACTCCAGCTTTGGCATCTTCTCCTGGGAAATTAATAAGGGCCAGTACAGAGGGGCCTGAGGGCCAGTGTAGCATCATCCTGCTGAAGCAGATGCCAAAGCAGAAATATCCTGGCAGTGCTTTGCCTAGATTAATCAATAAACTGTTTGGATGAATAAATTCATCTTGCTGAGATTGCCTTTCCAGGTATTTTGACTTATAGCTAAATTGCTTCTTGCAAATGCAGGCTGAGCTGCAGCTCTGTCCTGGCCTCACCTGTCCTCATAGCTCAGCACTGAGCAGGATTCCAGAGCAACTCCACTTTTGGGTTTTCCATAAGTTCACTTCCAATTCGTGGCTAAGAAATAGGGACTGAAGTGCATGGAGCTTCTCTTATCTTTGTTTCCATGTGGTGAGCTCTGTGGTTTGAATTAAGCCCCTCTGTTTGCACCAGAGGTTTTCCTGGTGTGAGAACTGTCCTGGCATGCTCTGCCAGGAAGGGCAGTCCTGAGGAATTAGGTGTGATCCAAGAGATGCCTCCCTCTCTGCTATCACCAGAAAACAGAAGATGCTTAGTGGGCAGAGGGCTGTGAAACTGGCTCAGCTATTTAAGCCTGTGGCAAAGACCAAAAGCCAGACACAGGGAATCTCAGGCTCAGCTTGGGATGCTTATGGTGATGGCAGCTTGGACCCCAACACCTTAAAGCCAAATTGAGGGGATAAACCCAATATTTTCTGTACTTCTGGAGACATTTCCTCCTTTTGTTAAGTCCATCATTTGGCTGTTGCCAAAATGGATTAGGCTTTTTTTTTTCTTTTCCACAGGAAACCTGTTTTAAAAGAACTACATTCTTCAGATGAGTGCATTATAAAAAGACAGATATTCTGTGTCATCTTCAGAAGATACTAAAAAAACCTGCCCTGAAATGACCCCAGAAATGAGCATTACTGTTTTCCTTGCTATGCTGTTCCTTTGGCTTTCAAATCAACTGCAGTAAAAAGAAGTGGTTTCTCTTTTCAGCAGAGTAAGGGGAGCTGGGAGCTCATTTATATTGAATTGTGTTAATGAAGAAGAATACTTTATGTCCTCAAATGCTGTATTCTGAGTTAGTAAATGGCTGTGATGTTGTTTGAGGTATCAAACTTGTATTAAAATGCTGCTGCTTCATCTTTTTTTACCACTCCAAAACCCCCAACACTTTGAACTTTGTTCTCTACAGCTGGGATGAATGCACAGAAGTGGTTGGAAGCATAAATTCATGAACCTTGCTTGACAAGAGCACGTAGACTGATGTCTCCTTTTCAGCTCAAAAATTACTGTGGCTACAGGTAGGAACAGCCAGTGCTGTGATGAGTTTACTGAAATGAGGTTGCTGAGGATGTCACGTTGTGCTGGAGGAGGAAGAAAGGTCAGGCAGATGTTTGGAAAATAAAGAAGAACTCTGAGTGCTTAGTCATCTTGTTATTTCTGAGAGCAAAGGCATTCTCTCCTGGTTTTGTAGCTATTGTAGAGCTCAACATCAAACACAGGCAGCAAAGGACAGAACTGATGGAAACACAAAGGTAAAGAAACCAGGTGGTGAGCCATCCAGGAACTTCTCAGAGATTTTTGCTATCATTTTTAACTGAATCTAATGAGAAATAAAAGCCAAATATTTGACTTGGCCAGTGGAGCATAGCAGAGTTTGAATGAGGGCCTAATGTGGTTCATTTTAAAAGAGATTTCTTTTTGTAACATTGAAAAGCACTGGAGAAACCTAAATTGATGGGTGGGGGAGATTAATTCAGACAATTGTGGTTTTCCTGGGAAAGGGTTCAAAAAGAGCTTGAAGGTGGGAAAGTAAGGAGAAGGAGAAAAATATTTTGAAGGTTTGTCCTCAAACTTGCATCCCTTGGCATCTCTCAGTATTGGAGATCATTTGTGTTCATCATGCAAAGGTTTTAACCTTTGGATTGTGGCATTTCATCCGTGCTCTGCACATCCCCAGATGATTTCCCTCTTCTGTGGCATGCAGCAATACATCAGGCCCTCAACTCTCTCCAGTCACGTTGTCAAAAGCTGGGTTTCCAGCCTGCTACAGCTAACAATCAATCAAGACAGATTATTTGATTGTGGAAAACATCTTATGGCAAAATCATATTTAGGGATCTTTCACCTGTCTCTTCTACATGGGCTGTAGCTGCTAAAAATAACAAGATAAAAAACTAATGCCACGGTACACTAATGAAGTTTTCTTTAGCTTTCCTAAGTATCTCACCCAGGGAGCAATATATTCTGCTGTTTGACTTCCACTTTGATAGCAACACTTGTTATCTTGGGGATCATCTGAGTGCTTGATGATGCCACTTGCCAGCTTTGGATGCAGCCATGGGAACTAATGGAGACAGTCCCTGCCAGCCTGGACATCCAAAAGCTAGATTTTTCCTCATCAAAATGTTGGCAGGTAAACAAGTGTTGTATTGATTTAATAACTGTTGTGGCAAATCCATCCATCCTGCTGCTTTAAACATGACCTGCAAGTGTTCAGTGCCTCCAGTATCCAGATAGTTTTGACTTTGATACCTATATGCAGATTTTAAAACCTGATTTTAGACATTCAGGCATCAAGACTTGGTAATTTCAGTTGAGTGATGGTGGATAATTTAAAGAAATGTTTGCAATTGTTTTAATTCTCTCATTATATCATGTTTTGCATTGCAGTGGGTCTGCAATGATAGCAGCAATTAACCAGCTCAGAACACCATATCCTAATAAAAATTCAGAGAAATTAAGACAATTCTCTTTTTTTTTTCTGCATAGTGTGAAAATTCACAGTAATTCCCTGGCCTAGGAATCTAATCAATCCCTTTGAATTGCAGTCCCAACATCTACAAAAGTGAGTTTCAGGATTAATTTCTTTCAAAGAGCCTTCTCCTTTAATTGTGTTCAGGATGCAAAATGCTATATTTAAATAGGAACCAGATTATTTCATTATTCAGGTTAATTAAGATAGGTAATTAAATGCTGCAACTAATATATTATGTATTTTACATTTTATTTCCATTAAAAGTGATTTTTAAGTACAGCATAAATTATTTATTTCAGATTCTAAATCTTTTCTAACTCTCTCTGTATTGCCCTGCTCTCCCCACCCTCCAACTGTGAAACAAGAATCAGAAAAAGAATTGGTGGAAACCAATGAGAGTTCACAAATTTCCATTTATTTATTTCGGTTATGGTGTTTTAATCTGATATTTTAGTCCCACCTTTTTCTGTGAACAAATTATCGACAGCAACTTACACCTATTTTCTCCTTTAATTTTCTTTCATATTCTATTGGTTATTGTGGCAGTTTGGGGTGGTTGTTTTCTTATTTTTCCTTCAATCTCTATTTTTCAGAAGAGAGAAATTACCTGATTTTGTTGTAGATAAACTGAGTGTTGCAGCTGTCCTCTCTGAAATGGCTCAAGTCTAAAGCCATTCTTTACTCAAAACATAAAGGAGTTATGTCTCTACAAATATTCTGTTTGCTCAGTATTAGTTAACATGGAGAAGTCAGGAGGGGGGAAAAAAAAGGTTGTAGCTTTTGAAGCTTTCTGGGGCTTTTGTCTGCCTTAGGGTGTTGACATTGAGGCCAGGCAAGTGAATGAAGTGGGAGATGAGATGAGATGAGATGAGCTTTCCATGGTTTTTTTCTGCCATGCCATGAAAAATAGGCTTTGCAATGCTGTGGTGTGATGGTGAGATGTTTGTCAGTGAGATGAGGGTGTTGACCATGTGTATTGTGACTTGTTATTTCTAAACACTGTTGGAGGGAGTTAAGGTGAAATCCCAAAGGCAGTGTGATGGTTAAATGCCATCCTCTGCCCCTGGGAGCAGAGTGGCTTTGGGTTCATCCATTTCTTCATGCCTTTTCTGCAGCTGTTTGAGCCAGACCTGAAGAGCACAATTTCAGGCAAACTCTTGCATCTGACTTCCCTTTGACTTCCCCAGAAACCTGTGGCTTGTCAGGACCTCAAGTTGTGCTACAGAAACACTAGAAAATGGAACTATAAGATATGAAAAGGTTCCTTGATCCATCTTGTGTGCAGGACAGAGAAATCCCTGCACTAGAGAAATGAGCAATGCTTGTACTTAGAAAAAACCCTCAAAGACCAAAGTTAGGCTGGGATGGTTACACCAAAGAAGGAACACTTATCAGGATCTCCTGAAGTTTTCTCCTAGGGTGTCCCTACTCTATCACAAAACTCTTCTGTTTCCATTACACAACCACCAGCAAACTGGTCTTTGGCACATGGCATTCATACCACATTTCAGGAAGAACATGAGATGCATCCTGCTTTAGTAGAAGGAATCTTTGGAGAGGTTGTAAGAGGTTTCAACACCCTTCACCACTCAGTGTAGGATGGCAAACACCCTCTCCTTTTCTACCCAGAAGGAGGTTTGCTCTGCACTGTGTCACTGCCACCCCCTTCAGCTGACAGAAGCCTTTGGGACACGGTGGTGCCCATTCAAGTTTTAAGGCTGGAAAGTAAGGCTGATCTCTTTTGCATGAATTGAGTTTCTGTTTGAATTTTGGCCCTCTGCAAAGCTGGCTGCTCATTTTATGAAGGCAAACCCGGAATACTAAGCAGGTAATTAATTTGTGTTCTTTGCCAAGAGTCAAAAGGCAGTGTTCACCAGGCATTGAGGACCAGCAACCATTTCCATGAGGCTGAGCATTTCAAAAGTACATTAACTAATATAGTACTGAATGTGTGTTGAAAAAATGATAGAGGCAAATATTATGATGATATTCACATTTTATTTTATTAGTGCCTCTATTTTTCTATTTGCTTCTTTGCTGTTTAAAATGTTCTGCATTTGTTAATGGGCTAGAAAAATGAGGTTGGGATGTCTGGTTTATTTGTACTAGGGCAGTTTCTTTCTTGCAAGTGAAGGAGAGGGAGAGAAGCAGCATTGCCATCAGAAATATAATGGATGAACTTTGTGCTTCCTTACTGGCAATAGCAGAATGATGAACCAAGTCATTCCAGATTGCCCCAAAAAAACTTCTCAATCCCATCCTGGCTACCCTATTTGTCAGGCTGGTCTTGGCTGTTTTGTTGTGGTTTGGATTGCTTTGTTTTTTTCTGTTGCAAATATGTTGAAGGAGAACAGGAGAGGAAAGGGTCTCTGGCCAGGCAGCTGTTTGGAGAACTGCTCCTATGTACTGTGGGGCTGCTCAAAGTCAGGAAAAAAAAGGTGAAACATTGCCAGTCAAGTAGAGGGACATCTTAGAGATCCAAACAAGCTGGTGAGTAAGTGAAACCCTTAAAAGCAGAACCTCAGGCTGACTCAGGCCAGTGTGTTGAGCTGAAGAAGTTCTTTGCTATTCCAAGCAAAAGAGTTAACTGAACACTTGAAGAGGTGCTAATAAAAACAGATGATCTTGTTCCATGTCCAGAGTTTGTAAATTAAGGACTATGGTCCTTTGAAATGGTAAAGACTTAAATTGAAGTCTTCCTGTCCAAGATACAATATTGAGAGGATAATTAGGTGAGTTAATGGGAAGAAGTTTGAGCATTTGATTTGATTCCTCCCTGAACTATTTTCTAATAAACAAACGTTTTCTGCCTTCTCTCGGACTTGTTACAAGGCCACCAGGCATTTGGGATTTAGGACAAAGAGAACTGGAAATCCTGGATCTGTGATGTGACCAACTTTCTGCAGTATTTTCCTTAGCTGAGAGAGAGGACCTGGCCAGACAAACCTCTTGGAATCACAAATGATCCAGGAGGGTCTGTTCAACAAGGCAGTTTTTGCAGGAAAAAGTCAAAACTAAGAGAACTGATTTGTTTTGGTTTTTAATTTAGATTCCAGGCTGCTGTTTCTTGAGTCTGTGTTTCCTCATGCTTCACACTCAGGATTATTTTGCCATCCTCCCAAGTGTATGTGAGTATTTTTAGAATGTATTGTTATCTTAAAAAGAACCCCCTTTGGCTGGAGTAGCCATCTGCAGGCACCCTGGCACAAACTCCAGTCAAAAAGAAAGGCAAAAGGAGACTCTCCAAGGCACTAAGGTGGTACCAATCCAACCCAACATTCTCAAGAAGCACCTTCATAATAGCTCAGGAGAAACGAACAGATGAGCTACATTTGTCTTAGTGTTTAAAAGAACTAAGTGTTGAGAGAATTTGGTAGCTGTCTATAATATAAAGTGTTTTCTATTTGATGTTAGTCATTCTCTGCCTATAGGTGCACTAAAGTATTTCTTAATTTGCCTTAATAGAAAGCAAAAAAAGGTTGTCTTAAAACCTCACTGGATATCTGATGGAATATATATGAACTGAAGCATGGCCAGTATTGATCTAATCTTGTGAATATATACTGATTTAGTCAATTAAGTGACTGGACATAAGTGGCAAAGACGTTTCTGCAAGACAGATTAATGATATGATGAAGTGATCAAGCACTTAGTGGCTTTTGGCTGATAAATCACTTCAGCTCTTTCATACATACTGCATTTAATTATGGTCATTTAAACCACTGCTCATTGTTGTGCCATTCTATAAATGAAAGCAAGCAAAACATTAACTCAAGTGTGTAGCAGAAAAATATTGTGTCCACAGCCTTAGAGTTTCTGTACGAGCAATGCTGCCAGTTAAATCAGGGTAAATTGGCTTTTTTGGAGGACAGAAGTTTCAGGTTTTACACAGAATTTATTCTGTTAAGCTGTTAGTTTCAGGAGGGATCCTGAATTTTCTACCTAGAATCAGAGAAGGGTGGGGGTTGGAAGGGATCTCTGGAGATTATGGAGTCCAACCCCCCTGCCAGAGCAGGGTCACCCAGGGCAGGACACACAGGAACAGATCCAGGTGGGGCTGGAAAGTCTCCAGAGCAGGAGACTCCACAGCCTCTCTGGGCAGCCTGGGCCAGGCTCTGGCACCCTCACTGGGAAGTTTGTCCTTATGTTGAGGTGAAACTCCCTGTGTTTCATCTTGTGACTATTGCTCCTTGTCCTATCCCAGGGCAGCACTGACCAGAGCCTGGCCCTGTCTACTGGACACCCACCCTGCAGAGATTTATTGATCTTATTATTCATAAGATCCCCTCTCTCTGGCTTCTCCTCTCCAGGCTGAACAGCCCCAGGGCTCTCAGCCTTTCCTCATCACAGAGATGTTCCAGTCCCTTCATCATCTTTATAACCTCCATTGGACTCTCTCCAGTATTCCCCTGTCCCTCTTGAATTGGGGAGCCCAGAACTGGACACAACACTCCAGATGTGGCCTCACTAGTGCAGAGGGGGAGCAGAACCTCCCTCAACCTGCTGGCAACACTCTGATTTATGCCCCCCCAGGAGACCACTGGCCCTCTTGGCCACAAGGTCCCATTGCTGTCCCATGGAGAACTTCTCCACCAGGACACCAAGGTCCCTCTCCATGGGGCTGTTTGCCAGCAAGTCTGCCCTTAATCTGTAGCAGGACATGGTGGTGTTCCTCCCTTGCTGAACTTCATCAGGTTTTTCATTACCCAATCCTCTGCACACAGAGCAGACTTTCTATTACAGGATTATGACAAAACATCCAAAGGAGGAACTGGATAAATTATTCCTGTGCCCACTCTGGGGAATGGCTTCCTATGGAGCTGCACTGGTGCTTGTGGGTTTTGTTGTTGCTATTTTGTTTATTTATATTATTTTTGGGGGTGTGTGTGTTTGTTTGGGATTTTCTGTGGAGTTTTTTTGTGGGGGTAGGGCATTTGGTTGTTTGGTTTGTTTGTTTTTTTCTGTCTGGAAATCACTTTTATCTCCTGAGCAACACAGACCTCTTCCCTGGGGATGACCTGCCTGTGCTGGAGAGAGAAAATCCTCCATCCTTCCCAATTCCTGCTGTCACATTTAGGAAAATTGCCTGCCTGTTTAATTTCACCACTTCTCTCTCTGCTAATCTTCAACTTGCTCAAAAATTCCGAGGAGTGACAGAGGTTTATACCAACAGCTGAAACAAAACAACCTCTTCTGGGTTTGTTTGGGGTTTGTTTTGCTTTTTGGGGTTGGTTTTTTCCCCCTTTTTTATTGTCTAAATAGCAAATGTGATTAAAGATGGCTGGTGGCTGCTCACAGCTCGGGTGGCAAGAAGCCAGAGGCAGCTTGGGATGCTCCACTTGTCACAGAACACTATCTCTTCAGAACACCACCTCAGCAGCCTTCCAAGGTTTTGTTAACCTTGCCTGACCAACCTTCACCCCGCTGAGGATCAGGCATTCAATTATTCTGTCCCCCTTTTTGGTTTTAAGAAGGAAAACCAGTGTGATTGCTGAGGTGAAAGAAGAATATTCCACCCCAAAACTCCACTGGCACTGCTGAAATCCCCTTTGAAATGAGCAAATGTTATGTAATTCCTCTGGTGGTTTTTGGCTTATTTAGGGGGAGGGATGTTTTCATTTGTTTTTGTGGGACTAACCCAGATGCCAGCACAGCACTGGGTGGGAGACTTTCCACGGACTTAATTCCCTGTTGGATCAGGTCTTGGAGACTCTTGCTGTTAGTCAAGGACTTCCTGATGGTTCCTAGTATCTCCATAGAGCTGGTGCCAGTCGCCTCCAGCAGCCCCAGCTCCCTTTTGTGTTTGTGCAGTGGACTCAGGTGACCTGAGCTGGCCCTTGCTCTCCACCTTCCTTCCCTCTCTCTGTCTGTTGGCAGAGCATCTGCTTGCTGAGCTCGTCTCCCCAGGCACCAGAGGGAAAGCAAATGCTGAGCAGTGAGTCTTCAAGTGCTGTGTTCATTTTGGGGCATCTCAATGCAGAAAGGGAGTTGAGATGCTGGAGCAGGTCCAAGGGAGGGCAACAAGGCTGGGGGAGGGTTTGGAAAACACCCTGCAAGGAGCATCTGAAGGAGGTGGGGCTGCTTAGTTTGCAGAAGAGGAGGTTGAGGGGAGAGCAGGGTTGGTCTCTTCTCCCTGGTGACAGAACAATGGGAAATGGCCTCAAGTTGCACCAGGGGAGGTTTGGGTTGGATATCAGGAAAAACTTCTTTACAGAAAGGGCTGTTAAACAATGGAACAGGCTCCCCAGGGGAGTGGTTGAGTCACCATCCCTGAATGTGTTTTAAAATCATTTAGCTGGTGATGTCTTGGGTGTCAAATCAAGGGTTGCTTGGCATAACCTTTTCCTGAATATGGTCTTCTACCACTTTTGCTAGAAATCTGCACTTAGCACTGGTGATACAGACATTACTTGTTGCTTGTTGTTATTTTTCTTACCATTGATAAGGTATTTTCTTGCCACTGGTGGTGGACTTGGCAATGCTGGGTTCCCAGTTAAGGTATTTTCTTGCCACTGGTGGTGGACTTGGCAATGCTGGGTTCCCAGTTTAGACTCGATGCACTTAAAGGTCTTTTCAAAATGAAATGATTCTGTGATTGTGCTCCTTAGGTCCACACAGAGATACCTTTATGTGCATGCTAAACCCTGTTAAAGTTAATGTGCTGAACTGAAGGATTACAAATTAAAATTAAATATTTGATGAGAGGAATAAAAAAAATCTGAACGATTGGGATGGAGTAAAATAATGAAGGCCAGATAGGAATGAGGAGGAGCTGCCTATCTCCTTTTCCCTTGCTTAGGGCCAGTCTCTTGTGGCTTCTCTTCTCTTAAATGGACTGTTTACTATTAATTCCTTCTGTAAGCAGGGGGAGGAGCTGTAAAGAGAGTGGCTTTTGCTGAAATGTCATGGCAAGCTGTTACTGTTAAGCAAGCCCAGAGAAGGAATGAGGGGAAACAACGCCGTGGTGTGCAAAGCACTGCGATGCTTTTGTTCTGTGCCAGTGCAGCTTTTGGAGCCCAGGCAGAATTTCAGCCATGCTGCAGTGACATTTGTAAATGAGAACATGGCAAGCCCCTCAGTTTGGCCAGAATAAAATGTTCTTTTTTTGAGGGTGGAGAAAACAACAAAAAAAAAGGAGTCTGGCTTAATGAAAAAGAGGAATTGGTCCAGGGGGAAAAAAAAAAGAAGGTTTAAGAAGCAAAGCAGAATTTAGAGCACAAATGCCAAAAAGGGAGAGTGATCAAAAAGGGAGAGTAATCAACACAGGAGAAAGGGTCTTGCAGAGGCAGAGTGTGCAGGGCTGGGAGGGAAGGGAAAGCTGCTGGAATGGCACAGAGGCTTAGAAAGCTAAAAGGAAAACAAAAGGCCAAAAGGGAACATTCAAATGGATAGAAGGAAGAATGAATGGCTGCAAGGCATCTGAAGAATGCACGTTACAGTCCCCGAAACTGAGGATCTTTTTACATTTGTTTGTTATGAATTTTATCCTGTGTTTCTGGTTTGCCATTTGGTAGGAGGCTGTTATGTGATAAATACAACCCTCGTTTCAGGGAGCTGATGTTATCCCCTTGAATTCCCTGGATCTGTAACGTCCTTTAACGTTTCCTTTCATGGCACTGAGAAGGTGACAGATTGATGGTGGGCATCTCTGGCCCCTGTGTGCTCACAAGGTCTCTCTGTGCTAAAATAAGTGCCAACTGTACAACATAGAAGCAAATCTTGTCAAATAATGCAGGAGTTCATTTAAAGACCAAGACTGGCAACTACCCCAGCCCAGCACAAACCTCCTGCAGCAGCTTGTCCCATCTCACTGGAGACAGGACAGGGAGCAAAGGTGGCCTATCACCTTTGGTTTTTATCACCCCCCCCCCTCCAACTCTTGCTGCCTCTTGCCTAATGAGGCACAGGCTATTTCTGAGCACAGAACTGCTCAGGCAGAGCTCAAAGTCTGATGCAGAACTGACTCCTGTACAGAGTGCTCGTTGGTGAGGCGTGGAGGAGGCTATAGAGGAACGCCAGCACATCCATCCTGGGGCCAGGGGAGCACTAACCCCTTAGAAATAACCCCTAAGCTTTAATAGATTCCACATTGAGGGGAAGGGGTGGGGGGAGACACCTGAGGCTTCATTTATCTTTGCTCTCAGAGGGGGTTTGCAGCCTCTGTTCCCGTCAGCAGAGCTCTGCCAGATGAGGCTCTTGCCCTGCGGGCACGGTGGAGAGGAACCATTTAACCAGCCATGAAACAATGGAGCCAGGCTGGGAGATTTGCTGCTCATTCACTGGGAATCTCAGCTTCTTGGTCCTGCCACGTTAGTGGGTCATGGCATGTGGCTTTAGGGTCACCTGGTTGCTTCTCCATCCTTCCATACAGCTTGATCTGCAATAGAGGCTGGAAATTTGAGTTGGAATGGAGTCCTTGGGTTATTTTCTTTATCTTTTTTTTTCCTTAACAAGGATTGGAAAGCACATCTTCTAATGCTAAACCTTAAAAACAAAGCTTTGACAATACAATTATAGCCTGTATTGATTATTAAGTGATTGCATTTTTGTTGGATTGTGATTTGATGCTTACTTAAGAGAGCTTAATGTGCCACTGGTCTGCACTGGCTGGGGTTTTTGTACCCAGTTCTTGCTGTTTTACTTCAGAGATTTGCACACCCACTCAACAATGCAGTAATTTCATTTAAAAATGGGTTTAAGTAAACCTCCAAATGAAAATTCACCTGCTTTAAAATATCAGATCCATGCAAAAATGGGATATGTAGAAAACAGTACCTGAGATTGGGCTATCAAAAATAATTAATACTAAATTTAATTGACAATTACTTAGCAAGAGTGATATTTGGCTTTAAAAGGCCATCTACGTTTATGGCGCTAGATAGTACAATAAAAAAATAACAACCTCTTTTATTGAGATTAACATAAAGCTTTAAAATGCAAATGTCGGGCTCCTTTTATCTTCAGGCAGTGGTTTCTCACCCAGGTAGGAGATGTCTGGTACCCACACCTTAATCAGAACTTCAGAAGACCTCTTCTCATCGTTTCTGCCTCGGTACAGAGTGGATTTTAATCCTTTGGGGAAAGGAGGGGAGAGATTTTATTAGGAGAGTTTGAGAGAGCTGGGGCTCTTTAGCCTGGAGAAGAGGAGACTGAGGGGGGAGCTCAGCAGTGTCTGTCAAGATATTCAGGGTGAGTGTAGGGAGGATGGAGCCAGACTCTGCTCAGTGCCATTCAGTGACAGGACAAGAGGCAGTGGGAGTCAGTTGGAGCACAAGAGGTTTAGGGAAACACAAGGAAAAACTTTTCCACAGTGAGGTGTGCCAGAGCCTGGAATGGGCTGCCCAGGGAGGTTGTGGAGTCTCCATCTCTGGAGACACTCAAGATCCACCTGGATCTGTTGCTGTGTGACTTGGTCTAGGTGACCATGCTCTAGATATCCATTTCTATACAGGACAGATATGGATATACAAGAAAGGAGATAGAGGTGAGCAAAATAAATAAAGAAAATGTAATGGAATGAGTTGAATAATAAAATACCCCACCCAAACCAGCAACATAAGGAATCAGTAACTAATGAGTAGCAAGTACCATACAGTATGTCATTCATTTAGCCCTCTCTGTACAGGGGAGTACCAGATGGTGCCCTGAGGGACTTGGATGTTCCCATCTATGCTCTAACACTACTAAAGAGGTGAGATGAGAAAAGGAGATGAGATAGATAACACCAATCTGCCCAGCAGAAAAATGATTATGATTACATAACTAATGACCCAGGGAATTAGACAATATCAAAAATAGGAAGCATGCCAATTTGTGCTGTGACACGTCTGAGCAGTATGAAGATGGTCTAAGAAGAATTTATTTGAATGTATAGTGGTTAAGGGGGAAAAAGGGGTGTTCCATATAAAGCATTCAAAACTCTTCTGTTTCTTCCACAGCAGTTTCCCTAGGTGTCAGCTGCTAAAACTCTGCTATGGCATTTTAGAGCAATAATAGGAACTAGGATGTGAATTTACACATTATTTTCCTTTTGGTACTTAGCTGGGAACTTGTTAGAATGTGCTTGTTCTCCAGTTCTGTCACATAATTTCCCTGTTGAACACAGTAGCAGCAGGATTGAGACCTTAGCACCATTCCCAAGGAAAAGCAGCTTGTGCCTCATCCATGGAACAGCTGCCAAACTGGTTCTTACTCCACTTTATGGCAAAGAGTTGGTGGCTGAGGGTCCTGTTCCTCCAGGCACTGTGGTGCTGGGAATACCTGCAACACTGTCATGGAACTTGGTCTGGTGTAGGACCAGGGGGAGGTTTTGGTCATGGACCTTAGGAAAAGAGTGGGTCGTGGCATCATGAGCAACTGAAATATTCCATGTTGGAATATTTTGAGGGAGGGGATGAAATATCAAGTTACTCAGAATAAGAGTTTGTTCAACCGATTTCCCTGTCCAAGTTGTTCTTTGTAGTTTTATTTCTTTATCTGATTAATTATTTTTGTAGATGGCTGGGAAGGGATTGCAAGCTTTTCCTCTTCCTGCTGGAACATCCTGATGCTAGTGTTTAAATACACGTCTGCCAGATATTTTGATTTCTAACACCAATTTTGGTGTGCAGCCCCTACAGCAGGGGTAGCTTAGAGGTCTGGCTATGAAACGAGGAGCAGCCCAAAACTGATCTCAAATGCAGCTTTTTCCCATCTGTTGGCAAACGTTAATGAGCTGATGATCTCATGCTGTATTTTAGACAGGTGTCCACATCCCCAAAAATGTGACTAGAAATGACATCTTTGTTGACAGTCTCATCAGATTAATTGGACTTCAGGACTGAGCTAATTCTCACATCAAGGGGCTTGAGAACATACTGTCGGAGCTGTGTGAAGAACCTTGAACTCCTGTTTCTTGTGCTGTCGCCAGATCATAACAGCTTTGATGGACTGGATTAGGAAATCAATATACACACATTGACATGCTAATCCCTTCAGGGACACTCATTAAATACATTCAGATAAAGGGGCCATAACAGTATGTGTGGAATCAACGGCTGGAGGAGAGTGTTAGATTCTGTTTGCTTGGCTTCTTTCAAAAAATTCAACATAAAAGCATATAAACCACTACAAATATATCCATTGAACACCTGAAAGCACGGAATTTGGCATGAAAATGGACCAAAAGCATGAAAAAAGGTCAAGGTTTTGATTCTTCTAATTAATGCATATGTACAAACTCCTAGGAGTGAAAGGGATCTGCTGGGTCACGAGTTCAGTTCTCTGCTGCAGGAGATAGCCAGGCCATGCAATACCTTCCATAAAGTGATCAAGCACTGGTTTAAAACTCATTAGAATTTCTCTTCTCTTGGGACTCTGCTCTATAACCTTTCTCCCATAATGGCTGGAGACCATCATCTAATTTCTGACTCCATTTATTCTTGGCAATTTTTTTTTTTTTTAATTTATTTTTTAAATTAATTTATTTTTATTTTTAATTTATTTTTAATTTATTTTTATTTTAAACTTATTTTTATTTTTAATTTATTTTTATTT